>LPNX011114573.1:473498-561860 GCA_001517045.1 Pseudotsuga menziesii
GCTGGTTTTGTTATATGGCTGAATGAACTTCACTATCTTTCCTTCAAACTCGGATGTGGCAGGAGTACCAATACTAGAGCTGAGCTCTTAGCACTTTGGGCATCACTATGGGTTGCCAAGGACATTGGGTTACCTTACCTTCATGTCTTTGGCGACTCCTCTGTGATTATAAAGTGGGCAAAAATGGAATCTGCCCTGGATATGGTGAATCTTGAGGCCTGGTGCCACAACACTAGGATTCTCATATCCACATTTATGTGGGTGGATCTCAGTCATGTTTATAGGGAACATAACAGGAGGGCAGATATCTTATCTAAGGAGGGACTGCATTTGGCACAGGGACATCTCATACTTAAAGAATTTTATGGGAATGAGATTATTGGAGAAAACTCAGCACAGATCTTTTAGTATATGCACTTTTTACTTCAGTTTCTCTCTCCAGTTTTGTGAGAAACATACAAGTTATATGTGGAACATATATTTACTGATTACTTGAGTATCACTCCCTCCTTGGATCAGGTTTTTGGGTTCCTGTTATGTTCTTTAGGAACATTGATGACTGTACTTGATTGTCTTCCTATGAGAGGGTTTTCTTAGGTAGTGAACCCAAAGTGCTTTGAGTTTATGTTTCTGTGGAGGGGTACTGAGACTCTATGTATTTACTTGTTATTTATTTGTGACTGTTGGGCTGATAGGAATGTATTTGCTAATACACACAGGTAGGACTGATTATTATTTCTGCTGTAAATGCACATACTGCTGCACATGAACAGTTTTTTGGCACTACACTTGAAGATGTAAAAAGTTCCTTTGATTCAATGAATACCAAGGAATGTATTTTTTTCGACTAAAAAAGAAAACATTAATTTGTAGAATGACATTCCTTTATATAAGGAATAAGATTTTTACATGTAGTTTCTCCAAAAGATAACATAGCCTCCCATTAATATGTTTAATTTCTTAAATGTTTTAATGGAAAATGGTTGTGTGGTGTAAGAATATAAAAATTGTAAAACCCTTTCCAAGATCCTTTTGAGAATAAAACTATAAAATAACATGTGTAGTTTTAGGTAAATAAAGTTTATTATAAATGCACATTTTCAAAAGGATGATTCAATGTATGGAGAGACCATCTTTAGTTTGAAATTAAATAACTTTATATTCAAAGTAGAAATGAACTTAAAATGATTTTTGTAAAGTATATAAAAGTTAATATTATAAATATCAATTGATAATAATCAAAATATTTTGAATATGTCAATTAAAAACCAACAAAATAGTCTTAGAATGTTGAAATAAGATATCCTTTTTCTCCAAATACACATATGCAAAATAAGTGTCATAGGAAACCAAGATTAATTTTATGGTTTATTAAAGGAAAAAATATTTATCAATCATTAAAGTCATTCCATAATGTTCCTTAATTTTACTAATGAACAAATTTGTGTATGATTAAAATAATAAGTTTGATGAGAAGAATAGTTATAATTATCTTTGGGAGAAAACAAGTGTTTTTTAGAAATTAGGCAAGCCTATGAAATATATAAATTTGCTTAAAATTATAAAAATGGGCAAATTTTAACCATAGCTTAAAGGCTTGTAAAATTTATTGGATTGGTCAAAATGAGAATCAAAAGTTCAATTAAATTTTTCAACAAATACTCTTTCAAGAAATAGAACCAAATCATACAATTGGTCTTTGGATTAAATTGTTTTTTTTCGACAAGATGTTTACTTATTCATTGATGTGACAAGGCCTAAAATTTAGCAATGTTGCCGCATGGTCAAAATAGATTTATTCAATTGGAGGCATATAATCAACTTGACCAAGGTCAAATGAGATCATGCAAATGTTGTTAAGATTTTTGCAAACCAAAGAATGCAGTTACTTCAAAAGGACTCATTAAAGGCATGAAATTATCTTTAAGCATTCAAAATTCCAAAAGGATTCGAAGCAACTAAGGTCATCCAAATCACCCAATCCCGAGAACAAGCAGCACAAGGAGTGAATGATCAAAGAAATGAATCCATGAAACCAAAATCAAACCAGACAAGATAAATTAAAAGAAAACTAAAGGTTAAATACATACAAAATTCTAATGGGGGTCCCCTTTGATTTTTGCAAAATCAAGGTGAGTTGTTGGGGTGCCAACAAATGGATTAGAAGAACATAGGGCTCTGTTCTTGGCTCAAACAACCTTGTATTAACCCTTCTAAATCCATTATCATGTTCAATAATAGTTCTATCGGGATTATGTTGATTCCATCGTAACCTATAGCATTTGACAACGAACAAAACTAAATTGAAGGAGTTAAAATCACACTGAATAATATCTTCCAAATACCCATAGTATCGATTTTCTAAGAGTTATGGATACTTGTCACTTCTGGAGGAAACATTGGTCACCTCAAAGACTGCAGTTATCCCACACAAACAGAAGTTTTCTTCATTTCATCCAACTTTTTTATGTGAAATCTATAACCATTGCACCATATATCCTTATGGTGTTTTACCTGCAACAAGCCATACACATAAATGTTACATCCTAAATTGATCATGATTAAATGCATTTTTATGCTATGTGGGGAAAGAAATGAACGTGTACATCAATATATTTGAAAAAAAATTAATAGTATGGCTAATTAATATGTGTGTCTGCTTATCTTTTAAACCATATGCTAAATCGATTTCCCTTTTTGTAAGATCAGTATCTCCATTATGATGTGTTTCTTTAACCAATGAAGCCACACCCTCCCATGATATTTCATGACTGGATTGTTCACATCGTTCAATCCATACCTTCATCCAATCAAGATTTTTTTCTATGTATAAATGAAGTGCATCCCACTCACGACCAACTGTTTCATGAAAGTAAAATTACAACTAAGTACGAATGTATATTCACTTAACATGAAGGTATACACTTTTAATTGATGCATATTGATTATTAAAAATGAAATAAGTATGATATATACATAAAAAAAATAAAAAATAAACAAATGTACTCTGGTTCAAATCTTCACTAACTAATAATTACCTTTCACCTTCCTCGATCTACCTTTCCCAAAGAGGTACACCCCTCGAAATTGTTATTGGAATCCGGATCTTAAATATGACCTAAATTTAGCTTTGATGATAATATAGGAAGGTATTCACTAATATACATCATATTCTGGTATACCATATATCCCTCCATCATCGAACTTTACGGACATGCTTGTTGTCTAACCAAGCCCTTCAAAAGTTTCAAGTGCCTCTCAACCATCCACATGGACCTTGAGTGCACTAGTCCACACAATTCAATCTCCTCAACTTGGTGTATGAGGTAGTGTTCTTGCGCATTTAAAAATGCCGAAGGTATATGCTTTTGCATTTCACACATCAGACGTGGAATTTCTCTCCTCCAATAATTTATATCTTCTTTGTGGATTTATTTAGATGACAACCATCTACAAGTGATGCAAACAAATCACGAGATTTAACAAAAAAATAACATTATTTTATAGAACATTTGTAAAAAAATAAATTTCAAATATAAGTTCTATCATGAATTAAACAAACATTTTATGCATGGAAGATATCACAACTTACCTCATGTATTTTCGAAGATCATATATAACTTGTTTGACATTGTTTTCGAATTTTTCCGAGAGAGATAGAGGTAGAACATACTGTAACAATATAAAAATATGTTTCGTTCTTTTTTTCAAAAAGTAGACAAAAAAATAGCAACATCATATATGCACAAGAATATATATATATATATAAGGCTTGATGAAGACATGCCAATCATGCTTTTTACCCACGCAAAATCACCTTTCTTGGTTATGATATTGTTCATGTTCGAACAAAATCCAATGGGAAATTTAATTTTTCATATGACTTGTTTTATAAAATTGCTTTGTTGCTCTGTTAAAAACCATGGAAGTGAGTTTATATTAATTTTGTCTCCAATGCTATGTAGTTGAATGACATCTCATATTGATTATTAAAAATGAAATAAGTATGATATATACATAAAAAATAAAAAATAAACAAATGTACTCTGGTTCAAATGTCCACTAGCTAATAATTACTTTTCACCTTCCTCAATCTACCTTTCCCAAAGAGGTACACCCCTCGAAATTGTTATTGGAATCTGGATCATAAATACGACCTAAATTGAGCTTTGATGATAATATAGGAAGGAATTCACTAATATACAGCATGTTCTGGTATACCATATATCCCTCCATCATCGAACCTTCTGGACGTGCTCGTTGTCTAAGCCACACCCTCCCATGATATTCCATGTCTAGATTGTACACATCGTTCAATCCATACCTTCATCCAATCAAGTTTTTTTTCTATGTATAAATGAAGTGCATCCCACTCATGACCAACTGCTTCATGAAAGTAAAATTACAATTAAGTACAAATGTATATTCACTTAACATGAAGGTATACACTTTTAATTGATGCATATTGATTATTAAAAATGAAATAAGTATGATATATACATAAACAATAAAAAATAAACAAATGTACTCTTGTTCAAATCTCCACTAGCTAATAATTACCTTTCACCTTCCTCGATCTACCTTTCCCAAAGAGGTACACCCCTCGAAATTGTTATTGGAATATGGATCGTAAATACGACATAAATTGAGCTTTGATGATAATATAGGAAGGTATTCACTAATATACATCATGTTTTGGTATACCATATATCTCTCCATCATCGAACCTTATGGACGTGCTCGTTGTCTAACCAAGTCCTTCAAAAATTTCCAGTGTCTCTCAACCATCCACATGGACCTTGAGTGTACTGGTACACACAATTCAATCTCCTCGGTGTATGAGGTAGTGTTCTTGCGCATTGAAAAATGCCAAAGGTAGATGCTTTTACATTTCACACATCAAACATGGAATTTCTCTCCTCCAATAATTTATATCTTCTTTGTGGATTTATTTAGATGAAAACCATCTACACGTGATGCAAACAAATCACGAGATTTAACAAAAAAATAAAATTATTTTATAGAACATTTATAAAAAAAATAAATTTCAAATATAAGTTCTATCATGAAACAAACACTTTATGCATGGAAGGTATCACAACTTACCTCATGTATGTTCCAAGAACATATATAACTTGTTTGACATTGTTTTTGAAGTTTTTCGAGAGAGATAGAGGTAGAACATACTGTAAAAATATAAAAATATGGTTCGTTCTTTTTTTTCAAAAAGTAGACAAAAAAATAACAACATCATATATGCACAAGAATAGAAAATAAAAATAAAAAAATAAAATATAAATAAATAAATAAATATATATATATATATATATATATATATATATATATATAAAGACATGCCAATCATGCGTTTTCATCCACGCAAAATCACCTTTCTTGGTTATGATATTCTTCATGTTCGAACAAAATCCAATGGGAAATTTAATTTTTCGTATGACTTGCTTTATAAAATTGCTTTGTTGCTCCGTTAACAACCATGGAAGTGAGTTTATATTAATTTCGTCTCCAATGCTATGTAGTTGAATGACATCTTTCATTGCATGATTTGATTCCTTAATGTCTATGCATTTTTTTACAATTTTTTCTTTGTCACTCCTTAGATCCAATATTCGTCATAATGTTTCAGACACATTCTTTTCAATATGCATTGTATCAAACATATGAACAATTTGTAGGTGCTCATAGTACGAAAACCTACTAAATTTTTTAGGATAATTTTTCGTTCCTCGTGGAATCTCATTAATGCCTTCATGATCATGACGGATATCATGACTCACAATTTATAATTATTTTATAGAAAGCAATGTCAATTACAGTAAACAACATGCAATAAAAAAAAAATTTAAAAAATCACATATGATTATAGATATAAGACAATTTGATCTGTACATACCTTGAAGATTTCTATTATATAGCAACTTCCATAGGTGAGGTGTCATTCTCTGTGGTTATAATTTAGTGTCTTGCTTCCCATTGAATATATGTTTATCAGTAGTTCGATGCCTATGATTCTTAGAGAGTAAGTTCCTATACTCATCAAACACCTCCTTTCATAAACTTTTTGAACGACGGGATTTGATCTTAGGACCACAAATTGGACATTCATGTTTTCCATTTGTTTTAAGACCTACATAAAGATTCGATGTATTAACAATATTGTCAATTATAATTATATAAAATGAATGGGTTATTTGAAAAAACATGCATGCATAATATATCAACTTCATAAAATAAAAAACTATTAAAGTAGACGTTATAATTACATACCGCAAAAAATGGGTTAACCTTGGGGCATCATGTATTGTCCATACAAGCATTGCATGGAATTTAAATTGCCTTTATCATATTTTTCTAAATACATCATACATAGCGATGTCATTCCACGGCTTTAGTATTTCTTCAATAAGAGGCTCGATATATGCATCCATATCTTTAACTTGGTACATACCCGATTGATTTGAACATATAAAATATATAATTATTACAACCATTAAGATATATAAATAATACACAACACTAAAAGACGAAAATATATATGAAATTATGAAACAAAATACGACAAGTGAAATGCCACTATATTAAAAAAATTGTTGTAGACACATACCTGGAATAATCATTGCCAACATTATGTACTCCTTCTTTATTGACAACCACAGAGGAATGTTCTTGTTAATAACAAAAATAGGCAACACTGAGTAGATAGGTCTCTTCTTTGCATATGGATTGACACCATCTTCTGCTAAAGAAATCCTAACATTACGAGGTTCTTTTTTTAGTGTGGTCATTTTTCCTCCATATCTCTAAATGCATAACCATCTGCAGGAATTCGAAGAATGTCATCTTGAATTCTATTATGTGCATGGTAATCCATAAATTGTGTTATTTTTTTGCACCTGAACAATCGTTGCAGATGTGGAATAATGGGAATATAACGAAGAACCTTGCGGGGAACCTTTTTTGTTATTTGATCTGTTCGATATCTACTAATATGAAATTATGAACATTTTGTTTCAAATTCATGCTGTTTATAGAATATGATATTATCATCAAGGCATGCATCAATTGCTTCATACTGCATTCCAATTTCTTCCATGCCGACAGATAAATCTTGATGTGTGCAAGGCAAAATATTTGGCGATGGTAACAAAAATTCAGCTATCAAGCCACAACAAATTAAAGTAAAAAAAAAAGTTAATATAATATATAAATAACATTAATGAAACATGTTTCATCCGTATTAATTTTACTAATTACTAATTAACAATGAAATTAGCATAGTATCAAACATAACCCTTGTCACGATCATATGTATGTGATGGAATAGATTACATACCTTAACTTCTGTGTGACTAATCTGTTTGAAAGAACATCCATAACCTTCAAGTTCATTATAAACAATATAGCAGAGAGAAGATTTGTGTTGGATCCTTCATAAAGGGGTTTGTATGCCTTCTCAAAAAGAGGTAAATCATGAACAACATCAAAGTCATCATTTTCATGATCATCATCATCATTCATTCTAACATTAAATGTATCATGGATCAATGTATTTGTACTATCATCTTCAACTATGTCATCGGTGTGATCATTTTATTCAATATGGTCATTAACTTGTTCTTCATTATTCATAGCTCCATGGTCCATTGGTGCTTGTTCTAAAAGCACATCCTATAGGAGATATATTGTTGTAGGATATATTTCCTTTATAATTACATGATACCATATTCAAGATATATTATTTAAAATAAGAAATATTAAAATGATACATACATATATAAAACCAATCAATATAAAGACATATATAATGAGCAAATTACAAATGGATGATAGTCATGTCCCCCCTCAGCATGTCCATATTCCCTACAATGTATTTTGGTTTTTGCAATCTTTATTCTTCTCCTTTTAAATCCATTGCATTGACTACATGGACTATAGCATTTCCCTTCACCCCTTCTTTTCAAACCATCCCACAATCTAGCAAGCAATTCACGATTTTGATCGTGTGGATCGGGATATTGATATGTTCTGACATTTTCCGATACAAAGCTTTACTAATGATTATCAATCTTAAAAATCAAGGTCCACACTTCACTATTTTTAATCATAGTAACGATTGAAATAATTGTGGATTTTGTATGTAAAACAGTCCGTGCGAAGATTATAACTTCCACAAACCGTCGCTTGTATAGAAAACATGTCGGAATACTCCTATTATATAGTTTCTAAAAATAAATTGTTGTCGAATATCCAGCACAATTAGGATATTGACCGTTGTAATATTGTCATTGGTAATTTGATGACTGAAGTCAAATATCTAATGACTGTTGTCAGATTATCGACAATCGTCGAATATCCAACACAAATTGGAGCAAATTTTGAAATAAACCAAAAAAATTCATAATGACCAAGGTGAAATCCAATGAAAAGGTCAATTTCGTCGGATGGCGTCGGAATTTCTCGTTGGATTTCGGGTTCAAATATTGTTGTGACATATTATAGAAAAAAAATTTAGCATTAACACTTTTTAAATACTTATTTTTTGTTATTGTATGTTTTTTCCTTTGCAAGTATCAATTGTCTTAATGCCCACTGCTCCAAAAATGCCTCCTGTAGTTTATTGGTAACTTGATTCCTAGATTCATTGGATTGATTTTTGTACTCTAAATGAAAATAACATCTATACATTATTTCCACTATATCCCTCAAAGTATTATAAAAATTCATCCCTCTCATTAACTTACAGCACCACTATAGTTGAATTGATGACCAATTCATCATCATTTACATTCTTCTTAATTTTTGTCTTCAAAGGGCATCCTTCTATTTCCTCATTATCCATCCCTACACAACATTCAATAAATAGGAATTCCAAAGTTTGAAACATGTTAGCAATTATTGTTGAGAATCATTGTTAGTAAGAATTCAAACAAAAGCCTCAATTTTACCACCTTTTCATTCTCATAATTTCTCATTCCACGATATTTTTTGAAGTTTTTATGCTTTTCTTCACTCAAATAACGAACAAAATTATAGAGTTTCCTTAATAATTTGCTGTGCATGACACACATAAACCAATAAACATTATTTAAACATACACATAATTCAAATATATTACTTTTATAATAGAATTACAAAGAAATTTCCATGTCCAATGTTTGGGATATGTTTCCCTCACTCTCTCCACTATGCTTTTTATTCCATGATATTTTATCGCCCATCTTTTATCAATAAATGCCCTACATTCTGAAACACATAAATTATGAAATATTTTTATGTACACTAAGTAAATAAGTTCATGTTTAAAATGTAATCGGATCAATCAGTGCATACAGCAAAAAAAATCATCGTTGGTATGTCTTACATGAAAAAACACATCAGTGCTCTTGTTCTGTTTAGTACACACCGCTAAAGACATTAATGTTTTTTTTATAAATATAGAATCTAATCATTGATCCTAACATAGATAAATAAATCAGTGTGTATATCCTATAACATGAGCATCGATTAACCTACTAACATTTTTTAAATCGTGACCAAACAGAGTGCCTTACATGAATAAACACACCGGTACGGTTGTTCTATATGATGCACATTACTTTTTTTTAAATTATAAAAAAGGAAAAAAATGACCATCTTAAATAGATAAATGCATCAGTGCATATATGCTATATTATGTGCACCAATTAACCTGCTGATATTTTTAAAGCATGCAAAAAATGGTGTCTCATACATGAATAAACACATCAGTGCAATATATTCTAGAGTGTGCACCATAGACGCGAAAATAATATTTTTTAAATTCAAATAATGAAAGTCCAAATAGGTCGGTTTCAAATTGAATCACATTATAGTCGCATCCCAGCAGCGACCCAAAACCCTATATACTAATATACAAAACCAAGAAGTTTACATTGCCAAAAATCAATTCTTACTGTGAAATAAAAAGAGGGGAAGAAAACAAAAGGAAATCAAGGAGAACCCTAGGGTTTGTAGTAATGGATGTAACGCTGAAGAAAGAAGTACACAAAGGTTTGCGGTGTTGAAGGTAACACTAAAATCCTCTATTTTCTTGAAAAAACATAGTAAATTTAAGCCATTTTTTAATATATTGAAGGAAACTTACCCAAAATATCTCTTATACATATTTGTATGTGTCCATGGAGATCCCTTAACAAAATTATATTCAAAGAAATATGCCTCTCCAAAACTCTTCCCTGGTAAATCTCCCATGCAAAAATGTGTCCTCAAACATTTGGCTAAAAAGGGTTTAGGGGTTGGATTGTTCTTTTATTTATAAGCTCACTCTCTAAAAAGTTGATTCCCACTCTTTTTTTTATTTAATATTTTGACATGTTGATGATAAATGTGTGCAACTTTTTATTTCTCAAAATGGAGATTTCAGTGTGCTTCTAAGATACTATCACACTGGTACTGTATACTGATATAAGTACACCATATACACAACTAGACAAAAAATATAAGTCTAAACTTCCACAAAACACTTTGAGGATGTTTTTCCTTTGCAAAGGTGGTTGTGGAGGTTTCAATTGATGCAGATATAGAATGAGCAAACTAGTGGACTTGTTTATGTTCAAGTACACATGTGCATTAATATAGAATTTGACACGTTGGTTACTTTAAAAAAGTAGAATGTTACATGTTTCCCAATTTTTATTTAAGAATGAAGACATGTATTGATTGTTGTTTTCACTCAAATGCAAAGGAAAAAAGAGTGATAAATCAAATGGTTGATCCTTTAAATTCATGCTCGTTCCATATTGTTTCAAGTTCATCAAGTTATCCCTTATATTCAACAATAAGTCCATATTTTTTTTTTTTATTATCTAATTGACTTTATGTTATCGTTTCATGTACATTTGAATAATTGTGCAATGAAAATTGCAAGATCCTAATTCCAAATCAAGTTAGGATGCACATGATATTCCACCCCTCCCAAAAAGATACAAGTTCCTATTAGGAGAAACATATCGCAAGCCAATGGGAGATGAAAATGGAAGGCCACTTTATGCCACCATGTAACAAGCCATCATCCAACAACCATCATGGACCTAATGATATTCCAACGTGAATTAGATCTCTTTTATGACACCCCAGTAGTATGTGGTTGTTCAAAATGTTAATGGTTGAAGGTGAACCCTATGTGTGTCACACTATCCCATTATATCAATGACGAATACCCAAAATTGACGGTATAATACCCTTCATTGTGGTCAAGGATCCAATAGGTGAAATAGGAAAGACGTGTATGAACACTTCCATATGCTCATTCTTTCAAAAGTTGGAATCCAAATTAACCATGTTTCATCTTAAATTTACCAACCTATCTCCTTTTGTTGAGTCGACGAAGGGTCCTAGTTTACCGATGTATGATATCAATACTACCCAAAACATCTCTACAAAAAGATCAAAAAATTGTATGAGCTACAAGCAAAAATGTCTAAATACAGAAAAGGGTCTATTCAATTATTGGTGGGTAGTGATGACTTTTCTCTTCCCACCCATTTTCAAAGTAAAAACCAAACTAGTTATAACTGTGCTTTGTATGGCACTTGTATATATTCCCTTTATGCCCAATGTTTGGACCAAATTTTCCTATTGTGGTAACAATTACATGATCACAAAGTCTAAAATAGATGTTGCAAATCTTGGGTTGTTCATCCTTTCACGTGTGTTTGTTCCTCCCAAACAGTCATTATCACTTATGCCATTTTGTGGTCCTCTTTATAGTCGATCTGATTACTTAAATATTGTTAAATACAAACATAACATTCCATGTATAGTATGTGCATGAATGGTTACGCTTCTAGAAACTTTAACAGGAAGAACTTGTTATGCATTGATTATCATCCATGTACTCACGGGAACATTGCAAGGTTGATAAATAATTTTAGGTGCCCATTGTTCAGTGCAAATTGTTTATTAGATGAATGCTACAATGATAGAGATTTCTTTGTGAAAAAAGAAGGCATACAAATTTGGTGTTGTGCATGCAATATGTAGTTTGTCTCCTGGTGACTAGCTATTGATAAACTATAACTTGTGTAGACCACCATATGCTCATAAAAAAACTACTTGTATTGGGAGCACCTTTAGACGTCCTCTTGGAGTGTAAGAAAAATATCATTGAGTAATTGTATTTTTGGATTTATAATGGAATTAATATTAATTTATTGCTTAATTCCACATTAGTTTTATAAATTGGTTGATTGCATGTGTACCATTGGAAAAAAAATTGCATACTTTTAAAAAATGTTTGGTATAATGTTTTACCATACTAAATGCATTGTATTTAATAATATCATAGATTTATTGTTCAACATTTTTACAACCAAGATTTCAAAAACTATCAACCTGTATACCATATATGTTGCATCCCAGTACAATGTCAAATCAAGATAAGACTATTAAATGAATAGATATCGGAGAGGGAGCATACAAATCATGCTTGAATCAACCACATATTCAATTCCACTGATTTTGAGTCACCAATTCAGAACATCTATAGTAACACTAGTTCTTCATAGGTTGGGTATGAAAACAATGATATAGATATTGTTCATGATTATTATGTAGAAGTGATGACTTAGAAATTCATCGAATGGTTGTGTTGGGTTTTTTTATAAACTCAATGTTTCAAACCACGTTTATCATCAAGAGTAAAAAGATCCATGAGAGAAAAATCCCACATAAGTTGTCTTTAGAAATAGTGGCTTCCATGCATTGTTTTTAGGCTAGGTTGGCTCTATTGTTTGTGAAATGAATTTATTTAGAGTGTGGATCATCGATTTTTAGTTTTCACAAAGTTTGCAACCATTGTCCCTATTCAAATTATTTGGACTACATCATGAATTCTCATTTTTGCATAATGTTCTTCCCATGCTATTATACTTTCCATGTCCATGCAAATTAGATGACCAGTTTTATGCAAATGTTCGGCTAGAGCATATTTTTGGACATGATTGTGAGTAATATTAGCACAGAGTTATTTTATCCATATTTGTATCGAACGTCATGTTTCGTCAATATATACCTCGCCAAAGTTGTATGGAATAGTATAGATCCCTTTATGTTCTTGGGGTTACCTGAGTATTTTGCTTTGTTAAGTATATTCCTTATGGTGGTAGGTGGGGAGAACACAACCCTAATATTTATTCCTCAGAGAACTTTAGCTAGTTTGTCTATTGTTCCTTTAATAACTAGAAGGGTGATTTTGTCAGTACTTTATTTATTAGTATCTTGTTCGCTATGGGGTTTTTTGGGTCTTCTATATTAATTTTTTTAATTGTTCTTCCTTATAACTATTCTTTCTAAACACTATAGATAGGTTTTCAATCTCTTTATCGAGATGCTCCTTGTCTGATATTCTTATATCCCTTAACACTAAGGTATCGATAATACCAAATTTGTGATGAAAACATCTAGAAAAGGTATTTGCTTGTTTTCTTCCACTTTAATTTTGATTTTGATGTGATCTAAGTTGTTGTCCAAATGTTCAGGAAACATATCCAAGCTCGGGTTCCCATGTGGCCAATTCACATTTGTGTCATCAAAAAACCTCTTCCATCATTTTGGTTTTAAGGGATAGCACTCTAGGGTTGTATTTTAAAAATGTTACATGTATATACTAGCCACAACTGATGTGAGTGGGAAACCCATTGGAATTCATTCAATTTGATCATATACGTTTCCCATAAAGGTGAAATAGATAGATTTCAAACAAATATTCACTAAATATGGTGTTTCCTCATTTGTGGTGTTTCTGATGATTTTTATGGCCTCCTCCATAGGAAGGTGAATAGTAAGACCACATCGAAGCTAACCAGAATATATATTTTTCCACTTTAAGGTCTTTCAATTCATTAACAAGATGTGTTGAGTTTTTCAATAAAAGAGCATGTATTCCCCATGAGATATATAAGTTTCTTCGAAATGAATTTCACAAGGGCATAAGTAGGAAAACCTATAGAATTCATAATAGGTCTTGACAGAGCTCCGTCTTTGTGGACCTTTGGTAATGCATATATGCGGAGGACGAGGCAATTTTTTGGAATTAATTTATTCTTTATCTTTTCATTGAGCAAGGAATATTTGGTAATTTCCTCCACCTCCTGTATGATCTTATTGCTTGGATCCTAAAACACTTTATAGTTTCTTGATGCACTTAATTGTTCTATCATTTTGTTTTCATGGTCCATGTTGTTCATGGTAACTGTAGCATTTCCCTTATCTTCCCTGAGAATTAGCATATCCTTGTTGTGTCTAATATTTTTTAATTATATTCTTTCTTCCATGATATTGTTTTAATTAGACGGTATTTCTCTCCTTATTGTAATTGTGGACTCTTGTCTTATTGCTTCATCCAAATATCCACGAAGCTCGCTTATAGAGTTTTATATGTTATTGATTAACTCCTCCACCAAAATAATCCTTGACACGATAACAAAATTCAAACCATATTCAAGTACTTTTGTTGAAGCAGCATCAAAATCGTGACTAGATATATTCATCCTATGTATGTTTGTCCAATATGTGGTAGTCATGTAATGTTTATGTTTAGTTTTTAAAATAAACTTAATAAACTTTAAGGTTTAAATTTATTATTAAGGAATCTTACAGCCTTGTAAGAAATAATAATAAACAAAATTTTTGAAATCAACCCTTTAACCTCTTTAGACCCCACCCCTCCTCATCATAAAATTAATCCGAAACCTTAAGTTTAGACATTAATTTGCATTAAGATCAATTGGTAATAATAGGAATATAATTAATGACTTTAGGAATTAAAATCTATTATCAGGTTTTAAATCTGTTATTAATAATAATAAACTTAATAAACTGAATAAACTTTAAGGGTAGAAAATTTAAGTATTATTAAAATTCATTAATATTTTAATAACTCTATGTTTTTAGATTTATTATGAAAGTTTTTAAAATGGTTATTAATAATAATAAATTCAAAGAACTTTAAGATCTTTAGATTTATTATTAGAATTATTAGGGTTTTAAAGGGTTTCAAACTCCAACTTTTAAACCGTTAAACCTTTCATTGAAATTTAATTATAATTAACATTATAGTTCCTTAGTAATAAAAAAAAAAATTATTAACTTTAGGGCTTTTCATTTTTTTAGGTTTTGAAATTGTTTTTAATAACAATATATTTTTAAACTTTAGGTTTTAGGGTTATTAATGATAATATATTTATTTTTAGGGTTTTATAAACTTTTTTGGCATTAGGTGGGTGTTTTTAGAAGAAGAAATCATTTCAAAAACTTCATGGTGAAGAATAGTTAAAATCGTGTCTTAATTTAGCTTTGAGAAAAAAATTAAAAATAAAAACTTAAGGATATAAACAATTCTTTCCGGAAAGGTAGGTGTAGGGAATTATTTCTCCGTGCACCAAATATAATTAATAAATATTTTTCGACCTAGCAAACCCTAGTCTCCACGGCCGACTTTAGACCTTCTGACCAGCTCCAGTATTTAACTTCAGTCCTCACTCTCTCCACATTCGACTTGTCCTGATGATGGATCCTGATATGGATTCGAAACGTCGACTTGGTCATTTCGATACTGTGGTTTCTCCGATTANGTTTTTAGGGTTTCAAGTTCTTTGTATTGTATCTATTGTTGTATAGTTTAGTGCTTTTCCATTTTTGTGTAGATGTTGACTCTAGCTTCTCTTATATATCACTCTGAAGAACTGTGGCTAGCTTCATTCGTTCTTTACACAAATTGTTAGATAATCAGTGCAACAAATTCCTGGTAAAAATTAATTCCATATGAACAATCGATAGAATCACACTTCTTAATGTCTAAGTATTATCATGTTGCAGTCTATGTTTCAATGTGGCAAATTTAGGTATTATTTCCTCATCTGTGCATTTCTTTAAAAATTCAAAGTGGTAATCTTATGGGCCATCTTCATTCACAATCTCTCAAATTGCAAAACCTCCTCAAGGGTCCCCCTTCTATGGAGGGATATTATCATATTGCTCATGATTATTATGCATATGTGATGAGTAAGAAGGCGAGAGGATAACTACATTGGAATTTTTCTAAACCCAACATTGTAGGCCAAAAGTTGTGCCTATCATCAAGAGGAAAAAGATCCACAAGTGAAAAAACCCACATAGGTTGTCTTTATAAATAGTGTATTTCATGCATATTTTTTAGGCTAGGTCGGCTCTATTGTTTGTGAAATGATTTTTTTTTGGAAGACATATCCCCGGTTTTGAGTTTTCACTAAGTTTCCAAACATCGTCCCTATTCAAATAATTTAGTTTTTTCTCGATTTCCATTGCCTCCTGAATTTTCCTTTTTGAATTTAATGCTCTTCCCTTTCTACTATACTTGCCTTGTCACAAATTTTGAACATGGTTGTGAGTGATGTCAACATAGTGTTCTTTTATCCGTATTTGAATTGAATATCTTAATTCATTGTTATATACCTTGTCGCAATTGCATGGAATAGTATAGATATAATTATGTTTCGTAGGGTTAGCTAGGACTTTTGCTTTGTCAAGTATATTCCTTATGGTACTATATGGGGAGAACGCAACCCTAATATTTCTTCTTCTTAGAATTTTTGTTAGTTTCTATGTTGTCCCTTTATTGTAGGGAAGGGTGATCTTGTTGGTGCTTTCTTTATTATTATTGTGTTCCCTATGTGGTTTTGTTTGGGCCTTTTGTATCACTTGTTTTATATGTTCTTGGTTATAACCATTCTTTATAAACACCATAGAAAAGTTTTAAATCTCTTTAAGATGCTCCTCATCTGATATTCTTATAGCCCTTGTCACTAAGGTATTTATAATGCCTGGATTTTTAATTGGATGGTGATGAGAGTAAGCATGTATATATTTGTTTGTATTGTTATTCTTTCAATACACCTAGTGTTTAACGAACCATATTATTTTTTGGTGATGGGGACATGTAAAAAAGGTTTTTGTGTTTTTCCTTCCACTTCCATTGTGAATTTGATGTGATATGATATGTTGTTCAAATGGACAAGACACTTATCCAATATTTGCTTCCCATGTGGCCAATTCGCATTTGTGTCATCAACAAACCTATTCCACCATTTTGGTTTTAATGAATAACTATCTACGGTTGTATTTTCAAAATTCTCCATGTATATATTAGCCACAACTGGTGAGAGTGGGGAACCCATTACTATTTCTTCAATTAGCTCATATAAGTTTCCCCTAAAACTAAAATAGGTAGATTTCAAATAAGTATTTACTATAAGAAATTGTTTCCTTATATATTGTGTTTCTGATGATTTCTATGGCCTCCTCCATGGAAATTTCAATGAATAGAAAGACCACATGAAACCTAACCAAAATACATTATTTTCCCACTTTAAGTTCTTTCAATTTGTTAACAAGATGTGCTAAGTTTGTTTATAAAAGAGTACATATTCCCTAGGAAAGCTATAAGTTTCTTCAAAAGGAATTTTGTGAAGGCATAAGTAGGAAAACCTGCAGTATTCATGATAGGTCTCAATAGAACTCTATCTTTGTAGACCTCTAGTGATCCATATATGTAGGGGATGAGACAATTTTTTGGCATTAGTTTTTTCTTTATATTTTCCTTGATCAAGGAATTTTTATAATTTACTCCACCTCCTTTATGGTATTATTGCTTGGATACTTCACCAAAATTATATAATTTCTTGATGCTCTCGAGTGTTCTGTCATTTTGTTTTCAAATTCCACGAATTTTTATGAACTCAATGTTTCACGCCACAAGTTGGGATCGGTCGTCACAAGGAAAAATATCCAAGAGTGAAAAAACCCACATATGATATCTTTATAAATAATGATTTTCATGCATCTTTTTTTAGAGTGGGTTGGCTCTAGTTTTTTTTTAAATGAATTTTCTTTCGACGATGGATCATCAATTTCCCGTTTTCACTCAATTTCGAACCATTGTCCCTAATCATATTAATTAGATTTTTCTCAATTTCTCGTGCCTCTTGGATTAGCCTTTTTGCATAATGTTATTCTATTTCTATTATACTTGCCTTGTCCATGCAAATTGCATGACCAATTTTATGCACATGTTCAATTATGGCAAAATTTTGGACAAGGTTATGAGTATGTTAATACAATATTCTTTTATCCTTATTTTTATTGAATTTATTTATATTGAAAATGGAAAAAGCATTAAACAATACAAGGCATAAACAATATAAAAAAATGTATGCCCTAAAAGTAAACACGAGTAGGACGTGACAAACCAGGATGGGATAAACAAACACATGACGAATGTAATGTATCTATCTACTACGATTTGGACGCGGCTTCAACAAAAGTACTTGAATATGGTTTGAATTTCGATCATGCCTGGGATTATTTTGGTGGAGCTAATTAACAACACAGAAAACTCCATAAGACAGATTGTTGAATATATGGCTAAATAGGTAATACAGAAGTCTGCAATTAAATTAAGGAAAGAAAGACCACCTAAAGAAAACATTAGCAAGGAAGAAATACTAGCATTAAAAAAAATTAGACACAATAAGGATATAATAATTCTCATGGAAAATAAGGGCAATTCTATAGTTATCATGAACAACATGGACTATGAAAACAAAATGATGGAACACTTAAGCACATCAGACAGTTATAGAAAGTTGGTGAAGGATCCAAGCAATAAGATTGTAAAGGAGGTGGAGGAAATAACCAAAAACTCCTTGCTTTATGAAAATATAAAGAGGAAACTAATGCCAAACAATTGTCTCGTCTCACACATATATTGATTACCAAAATTCCACATAGGCAATTGAGACATATTGTGAATAGTATAAGTTCGCATACTTATGCCCTCACAAAATTCTTTTCGAATAAACTTATAGCTCTCACGAAGAATATGTACTATTTTATAATAAAAAACTTAGCACATCTTGTTAACGAATAGAAATACCTTAAAGTGGAAAAGGAAGAGATTATGGTTAGCTTCGATGTGGTCCCACCATTCACTAGAATTCCCATGGAGGAGACCATAGAAATCATCAGAGATACCATAAATGAGGAAATGGCAAATTTAGTAAATACATGTTTTAAATCTACCTATTTTAGCTTCAAAGGAAGCATACATGAGGAATTGCGTTAGGTTCCCCACTCTCACTAGTTGTGGATAATATATACATGGAACATTTTGAAAATACACCATGGAGAGATATCCATTCAAACAAACATGGTGGAAGACATTTGTTGACAACAAAAATGTGAATTGGACACATGGGAAGTAGAGGTTGGATAGGTTTCTTGACCATTTGATCAATAGATCAAATCACATCCAATTCACTATGGAAGTGGAAGAAAACAAGAAAATTCCTTTTCTAGATGTCCTCGTCAGCAAAAAATAAGATGGTGCATTAACCCACTAGGTGTACTAAAAGAAGATCCATATGGAAAAATATCTACATGCTCACTCTCATCACCATCTAGCTCAGAGACTGGGTATTATCAATACTTTGGTGACAAGGGCTAGAAGAATATTAGAAAAGGAGCATATCGATAAATAGATTGAACGGCTATATGTGGTGTTTAGAAAGAACGATTGTAAGGAAGAACGATTCAAAACACTAATACAGAATGCCCAAACAAAACCATGTAGGGAATAAGATAATAATAAAGAAAGTACCATCATGATCACCCTTCCCTACATTAAAGAGACAACATACAAATTGTTACAACAGTAATCCATCCTTAGTAGCTTAGTTTAAACCTTAGTCAAATTGTTTTGCTTCTATGCATTGATTGCTATGGTTGAGACTTAGGGAAATTGGTCTAGGAAGTAAACTGATTATTTTGGCCCATTCACACACACATCAACACTCTAAATTGGTCAACCTGGAACATGTGCACCCTCATTAATGACCCTTGGTGTCTTGGAGCGCTTCCCTTCCTTGTTTTGTGGAATCTGGTTTGACTAGGGGTGCTAGTGATGTTTTTAGACCATTTTGTCCATTCTAGTGCATTTATTGTTCACCTTGAGCCACTCCCACACCTTTGTTTTCTCACCCACACCTGTCATAGACCCATTTATGCTCCACCATGCCACACCAACATTCACACCAGGTTTCGTGACTATTTTGGGTGATTTGAGAACTAATTGGTCCACCTAGGAGGGATAGAAGTCAAATCTAGTTATGACACATGTGCACTCCCAAATGGCTTCCTAAGCCTCACAATTTTTCCAAAATGTAATATATGTTTTTTCTAAACTTTATTCAGATGTTAGACGATGCTAATAATATCCACTATTGTGTTCACATGTGTGTGTAATTTTACTCTTTCAGGATTTTTCGTGCTTGTTTTGCAAACTAGAGCGAATACTAAGAGTTTCTTGGCTTCTAGATCCAGTTGTGAATCAATTATCATGTGGTATAAGAGCTGATTGAAGCTGTAAATCGAATTCAATGTGTTTTATTTTCTATTAGAGTGATTCTCCAGAGAAATTTGTGAGTTTTCATTGTAGGTACATTCAGCAATTTTCACCACTAGCACAAGCAGAGATGGAGAAAACTCATGTCTTGCTAACACAATTCAATTGCTTTGAATGGAAGGCCTAGATGGTTATCCAGCTAAGTTCCGATGGTCTCTACAGGGTCACCATGGGGATAGAGGTCAAACCAAATTCTGCAGTAGAGAAATCAAAGTATTTCAATAGACTTGATGAAGCATTTGGAATGTTATGTCTCAACATTTCGAGAGATCTCCTATTTCATGTTGAAATTTTAGCTACCCCAAATGAATTTTGGCTCAGGTTCGAAGCTCTCTTTGGGAAAACCAATGAATTGAGAGGGCACCAGCTCGAAAATGAGCTCATCACCTTGAGCCCAACGCATTATGATAGCATACAAGACTTCTTCACCAAATTCAAGTCTTTGGTGCTTCAACTCAAGCAGAGTGGAATAGAGAAGAAAGAAGAGCAACTCATATTGTCAATCCTTTTCGAATCTAGGGCCAGAGTACTCTGTGTTTGTAAGCACATTTCACTCTAGCAAGCTAACTGTTCAAAATTGGAAATGCCATCACTATCAGGCTTCATGGAGTCTTTGACCCAAGAGCAATATAAGCTAGTGCATATGGGCACCATCAAAACAAGCAAGGACCAAGCTCTTGTTGCAAGGGTTTCGAATGCATCCAAAGGCAAGAAGAAATCCAAGGATTCAAAACAACCAGATAAGAAGAAACTAGGCAGGCCAAAAATTCCTTATGGAGGTTTGAATCCTTGCAAGGAAAAGGACAAGAAGGGCAGGGAGAAGACCAAACACACCTACTGTCACAAAGGGTGGAATCCAGAGAGTGCATGCATGAAGAAAACCATAGATATGATTGCGTAGTTGTTGGATAAGAACAACATCCCAGTCCTAGAGGGCATAGGGAAGAAGGATGGCAGTTCAGGATCTAACAACAAAGAGAGGTGCCCTGCATTAGTTGTTGGTTCTTTAGACTCTTCCACCTTCATCATTGATTCAGGAGCATCAAGGCACATGGCCTCTGTCATATATTTCTTCACATCCATGTATTCAGACAATGGCCCAATTGTTCGAATGGGTGATGATTCAGATATCCAAGCCAAGGGATTTGGCAGGATCGATCTTGAAGATGGATATTTCAACAATGTCCTATTTGTACCAGACTTGGCAGCAAACCTGTTGTTAGTATACCAAATGAGACATACTAGAGAGGCCAAGAGAATAGCATTTACTCCATATGAGGTTGAGATAGCTGAAATATCTTCCAACAAAGTGGTGGCATTGGGGTATACTTATCACCGAGCTAGGATGTACAAATTCTCCAAATTTATTCCAAACTCCAGTGGACAAGTGCTTTTGTCTCGTGCCAATGAAACCATCAAGTTGTGGCATGAGATATTTGGCCATATGAACTACAAATACCTCCAGGCATTGAACAAGGATGGTGTGGTGGAAGGGATTCCTCCTATCAAGACCTCCAATGGTGCATGCATTGGTTGCATGGTGGGAAGGCATCTAGAGCGCAAATATGAGAAGGGGAATGCAAGTAGAGCTACACAAGTGCTTGGGTTAGTGCATTCAAATCTCATTGGTATTATTCCCACTCCCTCCTATGGAGTATCAAGGTATGTTCTCAATTTCATAGATGATTTCTCAAGTTTCTGTTGGGTCTATCTCCTCAAGCTCAAATATGAATTCTTTGAGACTCTAAAGATTTGGAAAGCCCTGGTTGAGAATCAAAGTGGGAACAATATCAAAATCCTTTGAACTGATAATAGTAAAGAGTATGTGAATAAGAATTTGCAGCACTTGTGTGAAGAATGTGGCATCCAAATGCAGCATTTAGTCCCCTAGACACCACAGCAAAATGGTGTGGCCAAGAGGAAAAACAGGGCACTCAAGGAGATGGCTACATGTATGATTGAGGATAAGGATTTGAGTCCTAATCTATGGTATGAATCCATTAATTGTGCTGAATACATTCAAAAAAGGGCTCTACACAAATCAGTGAGTGGAAAAACACCATATGAGGCTTGGTTTGGTCACAAGCCAAATATTTCACATTTCAGGAGTTTTGGCTCAAGGGCATGGGCTCGAATTCCTTCAGAAAAGAGAAAGGCCTTGTAGCCAAAAATAAAGGAGTGCATCATGGTGGGATATGGTGAAGATACAAAGTTATACAATCTCTTTGATCCATCAACACACAAAACTTTCATTGAAATAAGTTTGTAATTCGAAGAAGAAATTATTCCAGATTTTGAACTAGCACTGGGGGAATGCTCTTCTCCTCAACACCAAGATGATGTAAGTGATGATTCCCTTTCTCATAATTCTGATATTTATGATTCTGAGATGGATGAATGTGATTTTTATGAACATGAATCACCCTCAAGGCCCAAATGGGCAGAGAAAACCATAGAATATGCTATCGATTTAGCAAGCAATCCTCTAGATCCTAGGAAGACTAGATCACAATTCCAAGGTGATTATTTTGCAAATGAATTGAGTCTTGATGAGAATTGATATATGATGGTTGGATTGGATCCATAACCATGTCAGGAATTATATTACGACCCAATATGGCAATCATCCATGCAAGAAGATTTCAACACTCTACAGGAAAATGAGACTTGGGAATTGGTTCCTTTACCTCCCAAGAGGAAGCTTGTGCAATGCAAGTGGGTCTATAGGAAAAAAATTGCTGCTGATGGTTCTGATATAAAATATAATGCCATATTAGTTTCCAAAGGCTTATCTCAATTCCAAGGAGTTTACTATACATAGAAATTTGCACCGATTGCAATGATGGACTCTATCAGGCTAGTTTTAGCCATTGTTGCTAGTAAGCACTGGGAGGTTCACCACATGGAGTTCAAAAGTGCATCTCTTCATGGTGAGATATAGGAATATATATATATATATATGCAGCAACTTTAAGGTTTCCAAGTGGATCCTTCCCTTGTATGCAGGTTAAAGAAGTCACTCTATGGCCTCAAGAAAGCCCCAAGGGCTTGGTATGCCAAGATGGACAATTT
Organism: Pseudotsuga menziesii; assembly: GCA_001517045.1. Classification (NCBI taxonomy): domain Eukaryota; kingdom Viridiplantae; phylum Streptophyta; class Pinopsida; order Pinales; family Pinaceae; genus Pseudotsuga; species Pseudotsuga menziesii. The sequence continues at coordinate 497,065 of LPNX011114573.1, forward strand.
TCTGCTTTCACTTGGCTTTGTTAGATGCAAGTATGATCCTAATTTTTATTTTCAGCATATTGGTGATGTATTTCAAGTCATTGTACTGTATTTTGATGACCTTTTGATTACAGGTAGTTGCACCAAAGAAGTTGGGTCAATTAAAGCATCTTTGCATAGTGAATTTTCAATGATTGATCTTGGATTGTTGAAGCAATTTCTTGGTTTGAAAATTGAGCAATATGAAAGAGGAATCATGATTAGCCAAAAAATTGTGCTTCAGAACTGTTATTGAATTTTAATATGGCTGAATGTAAGGAATTAAATTTCCCATTCCTTTTTGGTATAAAACTAGGTGAAGTTGGTGACTCTCCATTGGTGGATTGCTCACTATATAGACAACTGGTCTGGAGTTTGTTGTATCTTACTCATTCTAGACATGGTTTATCATATGTTGTAGATGTTGTAGCTAGATATATTCATCAGCCTCATGATATCCATTGGAAGGAATCCAAGAGGATCCTTCGGTATGTACAAGGCACTAGGAACTTCGAGGTACACTATGCTACTAGTTCTCCACTAGAACTAGTAGCATTTTCTGATTCTGATTGGGTTGGTGATCCCAATGTTAGAAATTACACTTTAGGTTTTGTATTCATGCTTTTGAATGGTCCAATATGTTGGTCAAGTAAGAAACAACACATTATTTCCCTTTCTTCAGATGAGGCTGAGTACAGAGGAGTGTTGAATGTAGCTAGACAATGTGTGTGGTTGCAAGCCATTCTTCGGGAACTTGGTGTTGCACTTGATTCACCCATTGTTATTTGGTTTGAAAATAAAAGTACAATCAATATTTCCATAGATCCATTATAGAGATAGAGTACCAAGCACATAGATATTTATATGCACTACATTCGGGGCTTAGTGCATGATCAGGTGATAGCCTTACAGTATTGCCCTTCTGCTAAGCAAACTGTTGATATTTTCACCAAGTGTTTCACAGAGAAGAACTTCACTTACTTGAGATCACTACTTGGAGTGAGCAATGCATGGTGATGGATTCCATTCACCTTCGTATTTTTGGCCCCATGTCCATTTTTTAGGAGAGGTGTTGTCCCCATGTGGTTTTCCTCTTTTCCTTGTTTTTCATGGACAAATAAACTTTATGTTGTATGAGGTGACTTGAGCCTCTGTTTCCAAGGCCTCCATGATAATTTTGGTTAAGTTCTACTAAATCAAGATTAATGGAGGGTGTTAGAACAGTAATCCATCCTTACTACCTTAGTATATACCTTATTCAAATTCTTTTGCTTCTATGCATTGATTGTTATGGTTTAGACTTAGGGAAATTGGTCTAGGAAGTAAACTGGTTATTTTGTCCCATTTACACACATACCAGTGCTCTAACTTTGTCAACCCGGAACATGTGCACCCTCATTAATGACCCTTGGTGTCTTGGAGTGCTTCCCTTCCTTGTTTTGTGAAATCTGGTTTGACTAGGGGCGCTAGTGATGTTTTTAGACCATTTTGGCCCTTCTAGTGCATTTATTGTTCACCTTGAGCAACACCCACACCTCTATTTTCTCACCCACGCCTATCATAGACCCATTTATGATCCAAAATGCCACATCAACATTCACAATAGGATTCATGACTGTTTGGGGTGATTTGAGAGCTAATTGGTCCACCAAGGGGGGATGGAGGTCAAATCTAGTTATGACACATGTGAACTCCCAGATAGCTTTCTAAGTCTCACAATTTTTCCCAAATGTAATATATGTATGTTATAAACATATTCAGATGTTAGACAATGCTAATAATATCCACTATTGTGTTCACATGTGTGTGTAATTTTACTCTTTCAGTCTTTTTTGTGCTTGTTTTGCAAACTAGAGCGAATAATGAGAGTTTCTTGGATTCTAGATCCAGTTGTGAACCAATTCTCACACAAACTAGAAGAAATTATCAAAATATGAGATATTAGGGATGTGTTCTCCCAACCTAGCATCATAAGGAATATACTTGAAAAAAGAAAAACACCCATATAACCGTACGAAACCTAAATGGATCTATAATGTTCCATGCAATTGTGGCAAGGTATATATTGGTGAAACATGAAGTTCAATACAAATAAGGACAAAAGAGCATTATGCTGAGATTTCTCAGAACCACGTTAAAAAATATGCTCTAGTTGAACATTCACATAAAACCATTCATTTATTTTGCATAAACAATGCAAGTATAATAGAAAGGGAAGAACATTGTGCAAAAAGACAAATCTAGGAGGTGGTAGTCAAAATTGAAAAAATATAAATAATCTAAATAGGAACAATGGTTGGAAACTTACTGAACACTGGAAATTGGTGATGCACTTTCTAAAAATAATAATTTCACAAACAATAAAGTTGAACCATCTTAAAAAAGATGCATGGAATCCATTATTTATAAAGATATCCTATGTGGAGTTTTTCACTCATGGATATGTTTCCTCCTGATGATGGGCCCATCTTGTGGCATGAAACGTTGAGTTTATAAAAATCCCAATGCATATATCCTATCACCTTCTTAATAATTTAGATCTTGGTATGGATGATTTCTTACATGATACCCATTCCATGGAGGGAATGTTGTTAAATGCATTCCAACAACATGAGCTTGGGAATGATGCTAATATTGTTGATGCCTTCTTTTAAAGCTTGAAATATGCTTCCACCACCCCTCTCTTTTGGCATGGATCAAGATCTACCAAACTGGGGATAGCAATGTTGTTGTACAACTTGAAAGCAATGTATCGTATGTTGCACATGTGTTTCTCGGTGTTATTGAGGTAAATAACCATTAAGTCCCTATTAATTCAACAATGAAAAGAAATGTGTTGCAATATTCTTAATGACAACATACATTTATTTTTCCCACTAATTGTAGATTACTCAAATTTAATGTACTTCCAAGTGATAATGGCCTCAATGACAGTTGTAAAGAGGCAAAGCAATTGTAGAAAAAATTGGGTGTTGAGTACATTCATACAATACATGTCTAAATGATTGTATTTTATAAAGAGGTGAATATGCGAACAAAGAGATATGTCATGAATGTGGGCATGATAGCTACCAAATATTTATAAAAAAATGGGTAAGGCACATGGTCCTCTTCATAAGATATTGAGGCGCATTCATATAAATCGAAGGATTCAAAGTATTGTTTTGTTGCAAAGAATTAGCCATGTTGCAAGGTGGCATGCCTTACACATAAGTGAGCCATGATTTATGCATATTCATACAAACTCAATAACCATTAATCGTATAGAGGATACATGTCCCAGTAAATTCAAGGATGAAGTATGAAGCCTTTGATTGTGCATAGCCATGGATGGAGTAAACCCTTATTCCCTCCAAAACACCAATTATTATGTTTTTCTAGATATAGTGACCAATAACAATATCCCTCCATGGTTTCCCATGAAGAATGAACATATTATGTTGGCTCTTATAGTTCTTGGTAGAATACTAGTGAAGAAAATGGATGTATTGCTCCAACCATTAATCAATAAATTCAAGAAATTATGGGAAGGGATATAAGTATACGATGTATCAAGACCCATCCTGGTGAAGAGGTATTTTATGTTATATGGAATATGTGCATACACCACACATGATTATCCAAGACTAGGAGTTTTCTTTAGTAAGCATATTGATTGATTTACTTATATCTATAATGTTATTTGACAATCTTAATTTGGTGCAACCACCTTCTTTGACACTAACATGTTTCTTATACAATAACATTGCAATTCTTGTAACAAAAGTGTATCATGGATGTAAAGGTTGTGGACCTTCAATAAAGACTAGGTATCCCAACCACTTACAAAACCTGGTGTACGATTGCTCAAGGGTATTCCTCCCAAAAGACCACACTTATAGAAGAGCAACATCTTATTTCAACGGTAAACCAAAGATAACCCAGAGACTTGAAATAATGACACTTACATATTATCTTAGGGCATATGAGAGAGATAAGGAGAAGGAAATTGCAGAATTGTTTGGTTCAAATGAGGAACCAATGTTCAATGATCCTAAATTGTATGCCACCTATGTTGAGAAAATTCCCATTAGGATGAAAGGAAATATGTTTTTTATGAGTTTCCATATTGGGAGCATATTAAGATTGCCTACTTACTAGATATCATGCATACACTAGAATAATTTGGAAAATAAATAACTATGTGACTAAAAAAGTTAGTCACGGCAATGTTTTTAAGCTAAATACTAATAATTTAGTCATCAAATAAAAAGTATAATTAAATAATAAGTCACGCAACTAAAAATGACTAATTTAGTCCACGGGTAAAAATGACTAGATTAGTATAAATTAGTCCAAACAAGGAGAAAGCTTATAATAATCATGTAGCATATTCTTCCCTATGTTTCTTGCAATTTTTTAATAACTCCCAATGGATTATTGAAATTGTATATATAAAAGTTGCTATTATATAATATTAATGTAGAGTTTGTTCATATATACGATTATACATTTAACATGTTAGTTTTATATATAGTATATAGTATTAATATAATATGTTTTAAATATATAAATATATTAAATTATATCAATATACAATACTATAATATTAACAAATTTTAAAAAGGGAAAAGACCAATTGGAGGAAATAAATGGGGGAAATAAAAATTTCGTAAAAATAAATTGGCAAATCTCCACCCTCCTTCTTGATCTAACTATGGTTAATTCTATTGTTTTCAATAGAGTTAGTTGTTATCACAAAAAACTCTCACACGTACGACAATTTCATGAATCACGCAATAAAGAGCCATCAACATATAGCATGGATCCATCCTAAGACACATTCACAATATCCAAAGACAATATTGAATCCAAAATGGCCCCAAAGCAGTCAAATAACATAGTTATGTGGTTAAAGATTTGTTTATCTGTGCTACAAGGTGCATCTCCATAACAACACCCACGTTGCAGTGCGGATTTTCATTCGAGATCCGCGCGACTAACACAAACAACAAGATCTCACCCACCAGCTGTGCATTGAAGGCTCATGAAAGATCCACCTACCCAAAGATTTTGAATTTTGGCTCTCCACACACTTGGTTGCCTTAAATGGCCTCTTGGTGTACTTTGGAGCCAAAACATGGACTATTGGGTTCCCATTATGATATTGTTATTTCTTGGCCACCTACTGGCCTATAAAAGAATCCATGGGCATGCTTATTGTAAGAAGAAAATTTGAGCAAGGTTATGCTTCTAGAACTGTGATTGAGCTTCCTCATAGCTCACCTCTTCCCTCTTGTCAAGAATTCTCCAAAGCTCCCTTGCCTCCTTCCTCAAAGGAGCAAGTGTTCTTCTCATTTGATTCCTTAACCATTTTGCAAACAAGTTTGGACAAGAAAGGCTTCCCTTAGGAATATTGTTTGCCACATATCCAAGGTGTTGTACTAGATTGACCATTTGGGAAATATATAAGTGGTTTAGCTCACATTGATTGTTGGAGTTTTCATCCTCTACTCTCTTTGGAATTTTATTTTGTTTTGTTATCATTTTCTTTTTTTGGTTTTTCTTTCCACTAACAATCTTTTGCATAATCACTTGGGTCACAATTTCACCAACCAAAAGGGGTTCCAAATACTAAAGCCTTGTTGCAACCTACAAGTATTTTTCCCTCTCCAAAGTGGGAAAGCACTCTTGTGCAATAGTTCCCACAACATTAGCCTATTTGCATTTGGTCATTTTCATTGTGTTCTTGATGTTCTAGTGGAGCTCGAATTGTGTAAGTTTGAACTATTGAGGCCAAGAATTTGGCTTTGCCCATGACTTCATGTCTACTTGTGCATGCTTTTGGTGTATACCCTCATTACTCTTGTAAATGGTTTGGGAGCTTGGGTTTCTCAATCTGTACTTGTTTCTTGGGTCTTTTTTCCTTATGAGTGAGGGATTATCTCGATTGAATAATCCAAGCTCGCATTGTTGGTTTTGGTAGGAATTAAAGGAATTTTTTATGGGATCTAAGCTCACAATGGAAGATTGTTTTGAATGCTGAGAAGCACCATGCAATCAACACAAATAGGCAGAAATGATCACGAGGGAATATTTTCTCATGGAAATTTCATGTAATATTTCCCATTATGTATGTTGCATGGATTTGAGTAACTGTTAGCTTAGGTGTTACTGTGCATTCCTTAGCCTCTACTTTAGGAGCCTCTCATTCCTTGGTATTTTCTCACCCATTTTGGTATTTTAGTATGTGTTTATTTGAGATCTAGGCTATTGATGGAGTATAGGGTTCCTATGAGCTCTTTAAACTTTCATGTATCCAATACACCTTGAATCTCACTTTCTTGTTTTGGAACACAAGAGGGTACTATAATAGTGTCATTGATTTTGTAAAGAAAATTGTTCAAAAGTATTTAAAATAGATTGTTGTGAAAAGGCATGCCATGGAAAAAAAACAAACAAGAAGTAGAATATTAGCAAAGAAATTCAAACCCCCAACTGGGTAAAAATCCATAGTCATTATCATTGCTTCGGACGTAATGGAACTCTTTCTTAATAAAAAATTACACAATTCGAGGATATTGATAAAGACAGAACTGAGTTCGTAATAGATTTTAGAATTAATATACATATTCTTGTTAATTTGTTTAAAAGGATCACAATTGAAAACCAAACCAAAGAACAAGCACAAAATTAAGAAAATCAGTCAAACCCCCAACTGGGTAAAAATCCATGGTCGCTATCGATGTTGCCTACAAAATGGAACATTCTTTAATCACCAATCACACAATTCAAATATATTCATAAACAGACCACAAAACCACCAATTCTTCCTTCGAATTTTGAAATTGGTGCTACATGTTCAATACCTTTCTCACAAGCTCAATCGATCTCTGCAATTTTACTTGGCTTACCTTGTCATTCTTCCTTTTGTGCTAGTGAATGAATTTGTTATCAACTCAAATCTCTATATTTATATTTGGAAGCATAGTTCCAAAATTGTTTATGGGGAACTCTTAAATGGTACATATTTTACCATTCTAATCTCTAATCATTGATCTAGAAATCACAATATTTTAACACTATCAATTTGTTGTCAATTTCTACAGGATCGTGTTCTTATATCCATAATCTGTCAATGACCCAACCCAAGATTTTCCATTTGCATTAGAGTTCTATGAACTCTACATCAAACCTTACCAATTACTATGCAAAAATGTATAGTCCCATATATGTAAGACCATACATGCAATTTAACTTCCTTTAGTTGCTACGGACCCACAAAATAATATCAAAGTTAATGATCCATTATCAATATTATGCAATTTCCTTCTTTGTGGATACTACAAGTTCACCAATATCATTAAAATCATGATTTTGACCATCATTTGGAGTCACTATTATGTGGATCGTCCTCCTAAATATCATGAATTTGTTCTGGTAAATTACAATCTACAAGATAGTATGTGAGTGTGCCAGGCTATATTTTAGTAATTGGAAAAGGAAACACAGTGTAACAGTCAATATTCAAATACTAAATTGATGTCCCAAATGTTAAAGGTTTAATATATTAATACACTTTTCTTGGTTCCATCTCAAGTGAAAGAAAAACAAATTTGAGAGCAATAGTTCAATATGTGGTCTTCTAGGTAATTTGTGTTGCTTTCATAATTAATACTGGAGATTAACAACGCTTACATCAATCTCTAGTTGTGAGTGAGAGTAGTGCATAGGTATATGTGTATCCAAGAATGACTTTTTATCTACATTCAATTTAAACAATGTGTAAGGATTCATTTATATTAATTTTTACATTTGAAATAGATTTATCAAGCCAAATTTGAGTAAATATTTTTTTAAAATGGTATGGCATTTAACTTGTAGCTTATCTGCATACATTGGCCACAAGTTAAGTTGGTGTGCTAGTAATAAAATAAGTTTTTAAAGTCAAAATTAGTTTTTAGGGTTGTTTTAGGCACACTAATCAATTGATTGACTAGTGGTTTGAAGATTATGTTACTAAATGTCACTAAAGTTTGGAATATCTCCGGTTACGATTTTTCCAATGATTATGTGGTAAAATTTATAGATATTGATGAATGTATGCTTCAATCCTCTAGACACTTGTATGAATTGACACTTGGATGAATTGATTAGAACTTATGATTCTTTAAATCCTAGAAATCGATACCATAATGAGTCATATGAACTTACATTTCCTCTTTTCTAAACCTCTAGCCAACATTGATTTGTTGATTACGTCCAAGAATACACTTGCAAAACATGTAAGAAATATGGCAGTGATGGATTTAACAATAAAAATCCAAGCTTGATATTAGTATTATACAGTCTACCATGATGACAACCCTATCTTAGCATATGATTATTGAATATATAATTATTATATTATTTGAGATACAATTATTCATGATATAGGAGTGGCATATATTATGCTTTATCATAATGCAATGCAATGGTTATAACCTTTTAAAATAAACATTAGTGAATATGAGAAGTCTTTCCCTGGGGCCATATCCATGAAGGAGCTCGCATGATGAATAAGGTGACTTTCTCTTGTGAACTTACATCTTGTCTGTTCCAAACTTCTAGCGGATATTGATAAATATAATATTCTTTCTTCTTTTAGGTGTAATATTCTTGTGTTGATTGTGTCTCATAGTCCAACTACATAACAAGTCGGTAATCTCTACCAATCATGGGTCTCACAATTACATTTTGTGCTTGATATTGGTATTGTACTACGATGATAACCATGGCACGAGAATACATAGATCAAAGCCCCATTCATTTTCATGGGGTTGGCATATGCTGGCACCTTTTTTCAATCAATATGTGCTTTTTTCCAATTGTTTGTAGACATTATTCATTTCCATTTGTGCTCATAGCATATTTTCCATGGTTTACTTTTGTATATGTAATAAATATCTGGTCAAATATGAAATTTTATTGGAATTTTAATAAATTGTCACCATATTTTCTGATTAGATATTTCAAACTATCCCTTGTAGTTGTAGTCACATAATTTACAATACTGTCCATTAGAGTTTGTTATTAATTTGACCAAAGTAAATCATTGGCTTTATTTAACTCATAGGATTTTCATGAAGTTTGTTAGTTTTTCTACTTTAATTGAAATTGATTAGGATCTTTATCTGAAAGAATAACAAGCAAAGCAAGATAAACAAGATACACAAGACACAAAGATTTTCCTCGGGGAAACCATAAAGGAGAAAACCCCACAAACTTCCTCTGAAGAGTTCTGTCACTAATACAATATCACAAGATGAAAAAACCCAAGAATAATAAGTCTTTTGTGGCTCTCTCTCTCCTTATGCGCACTTTAGAGTGAGTGAGTGTGTGTTAAAATAGGGAGGGAGACTCCCTATTTATATTCTTCAATTGTGTGACTTACTTAACTAACTAGGTCAGCCATATTATCTATTTAGGGTTGACCTACCTAGGAAGAATCAAAAATACATTTTTCTTCATTTATCTTAGGTACTATTGCCCCGACTTACAATGGAGGGTTTACCTCAATGACCGATCATAATAATGACATCCTGGTCAAAGGAGAAACATCTCTGATGGGGCTACAAAAAAATACAATAAAAATATACAACAGAATATCTTCCAAAGTTACAATTACAGCAACACTCCTTCTTAACTGGGAAGGTATTCACTCACCATAGTCATCAATGCTTCAGGTCAGGCCATCATCGTTGGATCATCACCGTTGTTGCTATCATAGTCCTTATATTCTCGATCATTTATTAGTGGCATATTTTGGATCTATCCATCATATGAATTTTCTACAGATCCAGCCATGTTTCATGACAGATGTAGGCCTATCCCTCATCTAGTTCTTCATCATATCCATGAGAAATCCATCGCGTAGGTACAGCCCAGGACCATACATTACATTACCACTTCAATCACCTATCTCTCCTACCATTGTCTCATCGTATCCAGATCATCTCATCATCACACACGGAGAGCGTCCCGGATGCACACCACATGTCCAATAACCCACTAGTATTCTAGCATCATAGGAGGACGCCAAGACTCATTACATCTCAAGGAAAAAATGCGTCTACAACTATGCGAGAATCACGTAGGAGCACACCAAGTGCATTACGTCTCTCCATGGTCAACCTACGTTATACCAGCATAGGAGCACTCCATTACTCATTATGTATCAAGGACAAGCTATGTCTACCACGATGCAAGAATCACCTCGGTGCACACCATGTCTCTTGTGACCAGTGGACATCTCGTCGTCTCCAGCATGGGAGCATGACAAGTCTAATTATGTCTAGGGACAACCTGCTTCTACCATCATCTGAGAACTATATCCAGGATGGGATCATGCCAAGGCTGATTATGTCTAGGGACAACCTGCATCTACCACAATCTGAGAACCATCTCCATCACGGGAGCATGCCAAGACTGATTACATCCAGGGAAAACCTGTGTCTATAACCAGGCGAAAACCATATCCAGTATAGGAGCACACCAAGACTGATTACATATAGGGACAACCTACATATCCTATGATGCGATATCTCACTCTAGTACATCTATTTCTTCTTGTCTCTCATCATCTCTAGCATGCGAGCACACCAGGACTGATTACATCCAAGGACAACCTACATCTACCACCATGTGAGAGCTCATCATTCCCTCTTTCTAGGGACCTTAATATGGATGACACCAAGTCTCTCTCTAAAGTACTCGAACTTCACTCTGGATAATAGCTTGGTCAATACATTGGTTATATGCTCATCCATCGCCATGTATTGGAGCTTCATTTCTCCTCTATGTACCATATACCGGATATAGTGATACTTGATCTCAATGTGCTTTGACTTATCATGGAACACTAGGCTCTCTGACAACTTCACATAGCTCTGGTTCTCACAAAAAATGCAAGTCGTCTCTAAGTCGAGATAAAACAAATGAGACAGTAGCTTCCAAATCCATACTACCTCACAAATAAATGAACAGGTTGCAACATACTTTGCTTCGACTGTACGCAGCGCCATGCATGATTGCTTCCTGCTAAACTAAAAGATCATGTCGGATCCTAAATTGAAGCAGCATCCCGAAGTCCTCTTCCTATCAGTGGTGATTCCTTCCCAAGTTGAATTAACATAATCGTGTGCGTTAATCCTCTAATTCGCTTCATACTTAATCCCATATTCAACTATACCCTTTAGATACCTCAATACATGCTTTGCAGCAATCATGTGAACATGTCTTGGATTCATCAAAAACTAGCTCAGGGTGTTCACAACAAAGCATATGTTTGGTCTCGTGTTCGTCATGTACATCAATGAACCAATCACTTGACGATACATTGTGGCATCGACTAACTCTGATGAAGCATCACATAGTAGATTCAAGTTTGATGCCATAGTTGTGGCCATTGCCTTGAATTCCAGCATTATGAATCTCTCTTCAAAATATCCACGGCATACTTTCCTTGACCAAAGAAGATCCCATTCATACTCTAACACACCTCCATGCCTAAGAAATAATGCATCATTCCTAGGTCTTTCATCTCGTACTTAGCGAAAAGCCTCCTCTTTGCATCTACAATGAGTCCATCCTCACCTGTAAGAAACATGTCATTGATATATAGCAGGAGTATCATCAGTATTTCGCCTTCAACCTTGTATTAAAGGTTAGGATATGCTTTACTCTTGGTAAATCCTAATATCATCAGGAATTTATCCATCATGTCATACCATGTCAATACTATCAAACTCTATATTCACTCCCTCTGAAACGGAGCACCATCCTCCATGAATGACTGATTCTCCTCGACCATGGCATCCTTCTGTTCTTTCTTCTTTGCTACTTCTTCGTAGTTGGAATTTTTTGTATCAATGATGTCACTCAAGAGTGCTACATAACTGGAGTGTGTTTGAGGAATCTTACTTTCTTTGGAATTTCCTTCATACATTTCTTCATCTTAGATGATATTTCATGCCCAATATGGTATTCAACTCTTGAGGTGGATCTACTTCTCTATGTGGCTTGGTCATATCATGATTCTTTTGAAGCTCTTTCTTCTGTCATGGTGTCTTTATGACTGGGACCTTCATGTTCTTCTTCATTTTGTTGGAGTGAATCTTCTAGATGAAAAGTCATCACTTGTTATTCTAAACAAGCATCATCCTTATTTTCTTGTAGGTGATTGTATACTATCTTTCCTATAAGTCAACTTTAGTTGCATGATTAGAAACATTTCATAATTTCCAAAACATAATTTTAATAACAACAAATTATTATGTATATGTCACATAGTCATGGAATGATTTTAGCACGTGCAACATTTGTCCATATCCCATATACATACGGTAACTTTCCATATGCCTTCCATCTCTACCATAACATTATTACGAGTGTTCACTACTCCCAATATATCAACAAAGAGGTTTCATTATAAATAACCATCAATGCAATGTTGTACAACACTATAGACTACTTACCCATCATATGCAAGGTATTAGTATACTATTCATAAATGTAGACACTCTCATGCGTAATAGATCAATTGAATTTACATATGTACACAAATAAACAATATAATTTAAGTAATAGGAAAGGACAATTTAAGCACTTATATTTGTTTGGTTGGTTGGAGGACTCCCTCTTGATCCTTGTCTTCTTGCAGGAATTATTGGAGTATTTAACTGTGTGCTCTACTTCAAATGAATCCAAATTTTATGCTTCCTCCAAAAGATGTGCCCTCCTAGGGTGACCTAGCCTAGCCCTCTTTTCTTAATGATCTATGGAGAGAATCCCTTGAACTATGAAGACTTAGTTTCACGTTGCTGTATAGTGCCTTCTTTCAAATAAGCTCTGATACCATGTTAGTTTTTCTACTTTAATGCAAATTGATTAGGATCTTTATCTAAAAGAATAACAAGCACATAAAAATACACAAGATACACAAGGCACAAAGATTTTCCTTGTGGAAACCATAAAGGAGAAAACCCCGCAAACTTCCTTACAATAGTTTCCTCACTAATACAATATCACAATATGGAAAAAACCCAAGAATAAGAAGTCTTCTACAACTCTCTCTCTCTCTCTCCTCTAACAAACATGTCCTCGATCTCCTATTGCGCACTTTAGAGTGAGTGAGTGTGTGTTCAAATAGGAAGGGTGCCTCCCTATTTATATTCTTCAGTTGTGTGACTTACTTAACTAACTAAGTCGTCTAGGTTATCACTTTGGGGGAGACCTGCCTAGGAAGACTCAAAAATATATTTTCCTTTATTTATCTTGGGGATTATTGCCCCTACTTACAATGGAGGGTTTACCTCAATGAACAATCATAATAATGACATCCCAATCGGAGGAGAAACATCTCTGATGGGGGTACAACAAAATACAATAACAATATACAACATAATATCTTCTAAAGTTAAAATTACAACAACAAGGTTATGTGTCATCCTTGGAACATGAATGGTCTAGTTGGAATTCTACTCAGCCAATATACAATGCAATTTCAATTTTTGGATCAGGCATAAGCATGCATAATATACAGTAAGTAAGCAGTCTATGTCTATGTCTAGGCATTTCCCCAATTCTTAAAATGTATTAGATCAATGAAAGAGCACATGCCTTACAAGATGGAGGTTGGTGGTTTGATTCCTCTGTGCCCTATCTACAGAAATCAGTGAATAAAAATGACTAAATATACTACCAATTGATGGCAATTAAATATTTAAATGACTAAATATATTACTTGTTGACAACAATAAATTACTATCATGACTAAACAAATGACCAGTTAACAACAATAAATGACTAAATATACTACCAATGGACAGAAATCAATGAATAAAAATGACTAATTATAATACCGATTAACGACAATTAAATATTAAAATGACTAAATATACTACTTTTTGATAGCAATAAATGACTATCATGACTAAATAAACGACCAATTAACAAGACCAGTGGGCTAGCTCAAGTGGTTGAGTGTTGTATGTTGTGAGCAGAAGGTCTCGAGGTCAAATCCCCAAGTGGCTATACATTGTTATATAAGGGCCTCACTTGATGTCCCCATTGGGTTAGCTCTATAATCATAGTGATTGGGGTGGGCCCATTTGGGTGGGCCCCCTATGACTTGTTCTTGTGGACATAGCAAGCCCCGTTGGGGTAGGTAAACCACAAATGAAAAAAATGACCAATTAACAGCAATCAATGACGAAATAAATGACTAGTTAACAAAAATCAATGACTAAATAAATGACCAGTTAAAAAAATCGATGACTAAAAATATTACCAAACTAACCAATTAGAACATCCAATAAATGAATAAAATATTTTAGTCATATACTTAGTCGTGTTATAAGTGAATGGCGATAAACTACTAATAGTCATGTGACTAAACTTAGTCATTTATATGCAATTTTTAGTAGTTTTTTTAGTCATATATCTCACTTTTTCTACTAGTGATATACTAAAAAATGTTTCATCTTCTTTATCGAGGCACATATCATTGAAAAAAAATGACACATTGTCTATTAGGAGAGACCTTATTTCATCGAATACTAAAAATAAATATTGGTCAAGAAAAGAAAGTAGAGGAGAATCCGGTCCCTCTTAGTCTTTTAAAGAAGGTGGTGTCCCATGGATTTTGAATAAAGATTATATTTCTTTGGAAAAGTACATTATATTGAGTGTGAATGTGCCTACATTATACAGGTTGATTCTACGACACTGCTTCATAGTATAAGAACAATTGTCGAGCTTGAAATCGCATGACCATTTGAACCTTCTAAGGGTATGTATGTCAGTTACATGCTTCTTTTTATGCAGTGTAGGTTATAATAATGTTATACATTCACAATTTTATGTTAATTAATTGCATACGTGTTTCTTTTGAAGTGTCATGATCCTTTGCTCATGTGTGGTTGTTTGAACCATGACTTCCCCAAGGACCTATGATGATCCATATCTAAACTATCTATATTTGTACATTGGGTTACATCAAAGGAGATTCACATGGATAACATTCCATGGTGGCGTCAACATATCACTAAGATTTTTTAAATGTTTGAGAAGGAAGTGCCCACAAGTTTCATGGACTTACAGTTCCATCTTCTAATTCACCTATTTGATGAGGTTGAATTAGTTAGGGTGGTCTCATGTCGTTAGATGTTCTTCTTGGAGAGGTGTATGAGAACTTTGAAGGGGTTTGTTTGACAAAGGTCAAAACCTAAGGGGTCTATGGAGGATGGGTACACAGTATACAATTCATTATATTATGCTAGTGAGTACATCAATCAAATCGACAACACACTAAATAGAGTGGTTTGGGACGACCAATGAGATGATGACCAAAGGGAAGCAGGGATAGTCCAAACAAACAGAAAACAAAAAAGTGCATGATAAAGAGTAAGTCATTTATCTTTTTTCATTTTTCTACAGAGTGTTTGTTTACATTGAACTTGATAATATATATTTGATCTCATACTAATCATTTTCATTTCATGAATACATCAGCGAATGTAAAAATTGATGACATCAATAAAAAAATTCTTTGCAATGTGGAGGCAATGCAACCATGGGTTGCGTTGTATAAAGAAAAGAGAAGAAAACGGGAAAAATATATGAAAGAAATCATATGGTTGAATGGTTTATGAATCCCTTATATTGATCATTTAAAATAAAATGTGCCAATGATTTATCCCAATAGTTGGGTGGCTGACCATATCAGAGATAAATATGGCACATCCAGTCGTTACCCCGCGGTGAGAGGATGCACTAAACATAGGGATTGGGTGCAACAAATTTGTAAAAATATATTTTTTTACATTGTTCATTTTATAATGCACATTTGAATTATAACATGTATTATATCTTTATTAAAGCTAAGCTTCCTAGACATATGACAACGCCCATTGTTTGCATTTTTATAGGTGCATTTGTTCCCAGCTATGTGGGAATATGGACATGATTTCACACAAAGAATACCAATGATGGATATCACACATTTCACTGCGGAGTGGTTTGACTATGTATTAGAGGTTAAGTTTAACCAATTATTCATGTTATCCATCGTGATCGAAACCTAATAGAGAGGAATCTAGGTTAGGTCATAAAGATACAATAGATCATGCGATTGGACCTTTTTTTGCATGAATCTACCTAAATTAAGGGAGTGGCCTATGGTCTAAGAAATAGGGAACCAAGGGAATCTAAGCAATTAAAATCACCCAAGGATTGCTCCTGACCTGGGCCAAACCAACCCTTAGAATGGTTGGAATTTTTTGGTGTCTCCTCCCACTACTGTCAAGTTTTGAATGTTGGGTTTCCTAACAATCAAAACCCCTTGAATACCAACCACACTAGTGGGATTTAAATTTTCTTATTGAATGACATGGGGGTGGGATTTGATCCACTTATGTGTGCAACTATCACGAGATCATTTAATACAATCTCTCTTTTTGTTGAATTTGTAACTTCAAAATATATTCTGATGTATATTATCATTGTATATTTTTGTACCCCCATCAGAGATGTGTTTCCCTCCTTTCAAGATGTCATTATTGTATATGGACATTGAAGTAAACCCTCTATTGTAAGTCGAGGATATAGTCCCCAATTTGAATATAATAAAATGTGTTTTTGAGTCTCCCTAGGTGAATTCAACCCTGCTAGGGTAAGAGGTCGGCCCAGTAAAGTTTTAGGTCAGTCACTTGTTGCGTATAAATAGGGAGGTGCCCCACCTCATTTAGACAAACACTCACTCACTCAAGTTTGCATGAGGTGGGGGAGAGAGAGAGAGAGTTGCAGAAGACTCCTTGAGTCTTGGTTTTTACTATCTTGTGATGTTGTCTTAGTGATGGAACTATTCTGAGGAATTTTGTGGGGTTTTCTCGTTTATGGTTTCCCCTAGGAAAATATTTGTGTCTTGTGTATCTTCTCTATATTATGTATCTTGTTTTGATTTTTATTCTTTCAAACAAATATCCTAATCAATTTGAATTAGATTATAAAAAACTAACATGGTATCATAGCTTCTCTGAAATAAGGCACTGTGAAGCCGAAATACTGCTACAATTGCAGCTACTTAAGATTAGGATTTCATGCTCAAAAAACCTCGAAGACAAAATCTAGTTATCTTGGTATTTTTTATACAACCCTAGTTTGGAGAAGGATCAAGAGCTAAAACTTGGAGAGGCCAAATGTGAAATCTTGTTGTACGTTATGCAAGAGTTTTTAGCCTCCTCCAGAACTCAGTCTTAAATAGGTAACCTAGGGAGAATTGCTATATCTTGGGATAGGAAGGTCCAAATCAAATTTTTCAAAATGTTGCAGATAGGAAACGGACAGTAGTTTTTTTCGTCTGAGTTTTAGTCCCCAAATTTGAAACAATGACATGTGGAAGTTTGTACAAGTTCACTATGTTGAACCAGTCCTCAAAAATTCACCTTGGGAAACTTGGCATAAGTTCCACTTGGGAAATCTAATTCTTCTATAACTTGTGGGTTTTGAAAGAAGACAGATCAGGTTATCATGGGACTCAGTTTCAGACCTTGAGGAGCAGGAATTTAGGATATCCAGCATAATCAATATCAAATAATTATGCAAAAGAAATTTGAGAAACTAGGGATTCCTATTTCGGGCACTTCCCTCCACCAAATAGTTGAAAAAGGAGGACCATCAAAATCTCCCTAGGAAGCAGCATCCTTCTATGGAAGAAGTTTCACATTTTGTGGATTTTCAATTTTTGACCTAACACTACTACCGGGGAAAAGTAGGGCAATAGATATTTTGCAGTTATGTCCACAATTTTGGGAAAATGAGTATATTGCTCAGCTCGCCTTGAGGAGGCTCATCTTTCTATCCAATAATATTTGAAAATTACCTAAGTTGAAAATTAGGGTTTCTCTATCAAACCCTAGTTCCAACAGGAGTAGTCTTCTAGAAAATCCTTCAAGCAAGCATAAAGTTGAAGCAATCTCATTGGTAAGTTCTATCCTCCGTATTTCCATTTGAGGTTCTCATTTTTGTCATAATGACAAACAATAACAAGCTTGAGGACAAGCTTGAAGGATCCGAGAACTTCTAAGCATGGAAGTAGAGAGTCCTTCCCATACTTGAAAAAACATGACTTTGAGAACTATGTGAAATAAGAAGTTGCAGATATAGAGGGAGATGAATACAAAGCAAAGCAAAAGAAGGACCTAGTTAAAGCCAAGAGTATTATTTTCGTCTCCATTGGATCCCACATGTATAATCCTTGAAGATTCCCAAGTATATGTTCGATGCAATTACCAACTTTTACAAAGGAAATAACATCAACAAGAAGATGACCTTGAGAACTCAACTCAATGATGTGAAGATGCAAATGTCAGAAAGAGAACTACGGAATGTTGTAGAGAGAAGACCAGTGTTGTTCTCAATGCAACCAAGGATGAATATATTGCAGCTAAGAAGAAAGCAAGGGAAGATTCCTCAAATGATGAGGAATATGTACTTTAATCCATAAGGAATCAACACATGACAAAATAAGAACATATTATTCGTCTCAGTATTTGGATAAGAAGGGATACATTTGTGAATGAAGAAGTGCAACTCATATTCAGACTCACTATGCAGTCCCATATGAGCTATGGTATACAATACTTTCTCAAGCATGAGCAAGACAGACACCGGTTCCCAGAATCAGATGATGAAGTAAGAGCACATTGTTAGAGACTCCAGTAATCCATGCAAGGAGACAGAGATCAAGAGGGAGTCTACCAAATAAACAAATATAAGTATTTGAATTTCCATTTCCTATTGCTTAAATGATATTGTTTAGTTGTGTACATAGACTCTGTTCCTATATTTAGTAATTGTATCATGCATAAATGAGTGTTTACATTTATGAAAAATATACTACTTGCATATGATGGGTGAGTAGCCTATGTTTTTGTACAACCTTCCATTGCTACTTATCTAGAATGAAACATCTTTATAGACATATCGAGAGTAGTGCACACTCTTAATAATGTTATCGTAGAGATGGAAAGCATATAGAAAGTTACCCTATGTATATAGGATATGGATGAATGTTGTAGCATTGGCTAAGATAGTTACATGACTATGTTACATATATCTTTATGGATTAGAATTTGTCACTATTAAAATGTTTTGGAAAATATGAAATGTTTCTAATCATGCAACAGAATTTGAATTATAGGAAAGATCACATACAATCACCTACAAGAAAATAAAAATGATAGTTGTTCCGAAGAACAAGTGACGATGGATCAGCTAGAAGATTCACTCCATCAACAAAATAAAGAAGAACTTGAAGCTCCCAGGGACAAAAATGACATCATGAAAGAAGGAGCTTCCGAAGAATCATGATATGACCAAGCCACAGAGAGCAGTAGATCCACCTCAAGAGATGAAGACAATATTGGGCACAATTCATCCAAGATGAAGAAAAGTTTAACAAGACCTCCATAGAAAGGAAGAGGCCTCGGACACACTCCAATTATGTGGCACTATTGTGTGACATAATTGTTGAAAATCCTTCCACCTATGAAGAAGCAGCTGAGAAGAAAGATCGGAAGGAGACTATGATCGAAGAGTACTAGTTGATCATGGAGAATGATGTCTAGGATGAGGTTTCGATACCTGAAGGGAAGTCTGTAGTATCCTTCATGTGGATCTACAAGATCAAGAATGCAGCAGATGGAAGCATCAAGAAGTACAAAGCAAGGTTTGTGGTTTCTCTCAAGAGGGATCAGATCATGGCGAGACATGTTCCATTGACCAGACACACTTCTCCAGTGAAGTAGAAGTACATATCAAGTAGAGAACCACATGTGCAAGGAAGGCTTTGTACAAACATAGAAGGCACCCATGGGATAACACATACAATTACATGAGGAGCTTGAATATCACCTAAAGTGATGGAGATCTAAACCTTTGCTACAAGGTTGAATATGGAAGCCTATAGAGGATGACAAGCTCATAGATAGGTGCAATAGGAACTTTCAACAAAGTTCGAGATAGAGGATATTCAGTAGCAGAGGAAGCTACCTGTCACTCCAGTACATAATGTTATGATACATAGAGTACAAAATATAGAGGGAGGATGGTGCTCTGCTTCAGAGGGAGTCACTACAGAAGATCTTCAAGTTCGAGAATATTGACATGGTACGGCAGGATAGACATATTCCTAATGAGATTAGGCTTTACTAAGAGTAAAGATGATTCCAACCTTTACTTCAAGGCTGAAGGTGGAAGACTAGTGATTCTCCTTCTATATTTTGATGACCTATTTCTGACAGGAGAGGACGAACTCATTGTAGATGCAAAGAGGAAGCTTGCTACTGAGTTCGAGATTAAACCTAGGGATGATGCACTATTTATTAGGCATGGAGGTGTGGCAGGGTACGGATGGGATCTTCCTTGGTCATGGAAAGTATGCAATGGATATTTTGAAGAGATTTGGAATGCTAGATTGCAAGGCGGCAGCCACACCTGTGGCATCAAACTTGAAGATACTTTGTGATGCTTCATCAAAGATAGTTGATGTCATTATGTATCATCGGATGATTGGTTCATTGATGTACCTGGTGAACACGAGACCAAACATATGATTTTCTATGAACACCTTGATCCAGTTCCTGACAGATCTGAGACATGTTCACTTAGTATCCGCAAACCATGTATTGAGGTACCTGAAGGGTACAGTTGATGATGGACTCAAGCATGATGTGAATCAGAATACTAACCTACACATTTTTGTTGATTTGGATTGGGCAGGAAGCACCACTTATAGGAAGAGAACTTCAGGATGTTGCTTCAGTTCAGGATCCAGTATGATCTCTTGGTTTAGCAGGAAGCAGTCCCGCATGGTACTAAGTACAGCTGAGGCAAAGTATTTTGCAGCTTGTTCAGCCAGTTGTGAGGTAGTATGGATTTGAAAGCTACTGTTTTATTTGTTTGATCTCGAGTTAGAGGTGACTTGTATCTTTTGTGACAACCAGAGTTGCGTGAAGTTATTATAGAATATGGTGTTCCATGACAAGTCGGAGCACATTGAGATCAAGTATCACTATATCCAAGATATGGTGCAAAGAGGAGTAGTGAAGCTCTAGTATGTGGCAACAAACGAGCAGATATCTGATATGTTGACCAAGCCGCTATCTAGATTGAAGTTCGATTACTTCACAATGGGACTTGGTGTTATCTAGATCGATGTCCCTAGAAAGAGGGAGTGACGAGCTCTTGCATGGTGGTAGACCTAGGTTGTTCTCAGACATAATCAGTCCTGGCATGCTCCCATGCTAGAAATCAAGAGAAGACCAAAAGACGCATATGCACGAGAATAAGATCTCACATGGTAAGCAATACAGGTTGTCCAAGGATGTAATCAGTCCTATTGTAGTACATAGGTTGTCCCGGGATGTAATCAGTCATGTCAGGTCATCCTCGGATGTAATGAGTCCTAGAATAGTACGTAGGTTATACTTGGATGTAATGAGTCATGGAAAGTCATCCTTGGATGTAATCAGTCCTGGCGTGGTACATAGGTTATCCTTAGATTTAATGAGTTTTTGAGGTTGTCCTTGGAAGTAATGAGTCCTTGCATGGTACGCAGGTTGTCCTTGGACGAAATCAGTTCTTCTGTGTACCCATATTGGACATGATGAGAGGTCACTAGGAACTTGGTGTGCATCGTATAGTGGTGGACCCAGGTCGTCGTTGAGATGTAATGAGTCTTGGTGTGCTCCTATGTTGGTAGAACGTGGGTTGACCGTGAAGAGGCATAATGCACTTGGTGTGCACCTAGGTGATTCTTGCATAGTGGTAGACGTGGGTCATCGTTGAGATTTAATGAGTCCTGGTGTGCTCCTATGTTGATAGAATGCAGGTGGTATGTGGTATGCATCTAGGTTTTGCTTCGTGTGCAATGATGATATGATCCATATATGACAAGATGATGGTAGGAGACACAGGTTATGATAGTGGCAATGTAATGTATGGTCCTAGGATGTACCTACATAATGGATTGATCATCGATGCAATGAAGACCTAGATGAGGACTAGGACTACACCCAGCATGAAACATGGTTGGCTCTGTAGAAACTTCCTATGACAGATAGATCGGGCATATGTCACTATTAAATTATATACAAGATGAGGACTATGACAACAACAATGATGATGATCTAGCGATGATGACATGACCATATTTTTTGATGAATGTGGTGATATAATTCCTTCCTACTTAAGAGGGAGAGCATACTTGAGTCGAAGTATCTTGAACCCTCACGCCTTGAAGGTTAATCCCCAAGTTGTGTTGAAAACATAGCTATATTCGACTTAAGGCTTGATGAAGGTAGAGATCCATCCCTCTTTGTGAGAGAGTTAAAGGGAAGAATTGGAAGGGTATTTGTAGTTTGGTAATAGTAGCACATGGCATTGATCATATAGACTCCTTCGCAAACACCTTAAGGGAGAGGCTTCCGGAATCAAATTTTGTTGGGCCAGATGTTGAAATTCTCCAAGCATTAATTCCCTATATTGGCTCTAATTTTGATTCATCCCTTAATTGGGACTCTTGGGATTCAAAAGCATTGATAGAATTTAATTGTCTGGCATATATGAAGTCAGCAGAGGATATTGAAGACAGCTCCAGGAGCTCTCACAGGAAGGATGTTCAACGTATCAAAAGGCATATGATGTGGATGAAAACTCAAATGGAAGGATTCCTCATTGTTGTTAGGAAAATAATGATGCAATCACCCTTGGTGGAATCTTGTCTTGAATAAATTTAGCAAACTATTTTCCATATATACTCCCACACATCATGCTTGGACTCCTGTTGATGGTGTTGAAGTGGATGTTTGCACTCATGAGGCTCAACTGGAAGCAACAGAAACCACTGTGGATCCTTATGAAACTCTTCTCGCTACCAAGCATTCCCAAATTTATGACTCAAGTAGTAAGGAAATTGAGGAGGATACAGTTCATTAGTCGATCACTGCTGCAGTTAACATCTCTAATTCTGATGAGTGCAATGAGCATGAAGACAATAGTCTGGGTATTTAGCATATGGAAATCAAGGATACAACTGAATAAAGGTGTGAGATTCAACAGGAAGATATTGAAGACAACCCTGAGGAAGCTGGAGAGAACAATCAAGAATATTAAGTCATGGATAGTGACCCTAGTATTTCGTTACTCTATAGTAATATGATTTTTTTTATAAAATACTCATAGGCCAATATGTTAGAATGCTCAGTAGTGTTAGGGATTACGTTTTTTGTTTATGGTTTATTTTATCCTGGATGACTGTAATTAAGATCTATAGCACTCTTAAAATTGTTAATACTCTACTGAAACTCTTTGTATTTTTTTGTTGAAAGATTCTTCAGCCTTCTATAAATAAATCTTAATCGTTTTTGTTAAAAAAAAAGATCTGTGTTCTCTCTTTTCATAAGATTAATGTTAACGATGATTACCATGAAGGTAAGTTTATTTGAAGTTCATTTAATGATCAAGTTTGTAAATATTCTTAATCAACATAGCGTATCTAATGACATTAAATAATTATAAGTTATTACAATCACAATCCAAATGAAATGATTTTCAATTAACTAGAGCTAAACGTTATATGAACATCATCAATCTCAAGAGGTAAAAAGCATAATAAGTAATCATATATTATTTAGCATCCCACTCTAGATTGGTTTCATACATTCAACCATCATTCAACTTTATTTTCAAGTGAACAAATGTCCATCGACAATATTAAATGATTGATGTTATTCGAATGTTGTCCACAAATTCACATATTAACTTACTGATGTTATTTGATGTTATCTACAAATTCATGCTAAATATTTATTCCATACAAAAATTTATAAGAATCATTTTGCGTAGATTGACAAATTACACTACTAATAAAGTAAAAAGGGAGCACATAAGAGTGATACAAACAACTACCTACAAAATCCAACCTACATTATTCAAACTACTATGAAGGACAAAGGTCCAATAGGCCCTAGTGTTGTCAATGACTATGATACCATATTATAGTACCCTAAGCACCACAACAACAACAAAAGCATGATAACGAGTCTATCCCAAGCAACAAATGTTTTGATTGGATAATATAATCTTGTTTGATATCACATTTTCTTTCTATTGGAGATATAACACTTCAATATACATAATATTGTTTTTTCCATTATTTTATATATAACATTTCACTATATAACATTGTTTTGATATGCATAATATGACATTGTTTTATATATAATAACACAACAGTGAAATATAATATTAATGTCAAGTGGTTGTAGCTCACTTGGTTGTGGGTTGGATTATTATCCTCCTCACCCAGTTTCTACCCCCCTTAGTGACATGTTGAGATCATATTGAGAATATTGTTGTAATGGCTTTGTGTCCTTGTTGAATTGGCCTTGTTCCCTTAAGATTCTTAGGTTTACTTTGGGTACCATCCTCAAAATGAGGGAAAGTACCTTGAGGTTTGGCACCAAAATCATATGTGTGTGTGTGTGTGTGTGTGTGTAGATATAGGTATATACATATATATATATATATATATATATATATATATATAGAGAGAGAGAGAGAGAGAGAGACACATATACATATACATATACATATACATATATTGTTTATAATTCATTTGATCATGTGATTAAACAAAAATGTATGAATATAATATTTAAAAATTATATAAAGACATGATATTTTTTATAGTGTGATATAATAAGAAAAATGAATATATCACTAGTAGAAAAATGCGTGATAAGTGATCAGGTGACCAAAAAAATTGGTCACCATGGGAAATAAATGACTAAGCCACCAAAAAATTTGGTCACGGTGGTGCTTTAAGTGAAATATGACCAAGTTAAGGGCTCACATCTAAAAATGACTAATTTGATCATCAAACAAAGAATATGACTAATTTATTCATGAAACAATTATCATCGCCATTAAATATTTAATGCATCCTGATCATCATCTACTTGAATAGTATCCAGTAGATAAGCCTTTCATGACCTTTGATGGGGATCTATGAATCCATCTGCATTATTAAAATTTACGAAATAGTAAATAAAAATTTATGATTTCAAAAATTTTAACATTGCAGATGGATTCAAAGACCCCCCTCTAAGGGGGTCTCTAAATCCATATGTAGTGTTAAAATTTACAAATTTGTAAATTTGTTTTTACAAATTATCAAAACTGCAATTATTCATTGTCATATTTCATCATGTTGGAAAGGAAAGAATGCCCCATGAT
Organism: Pseudotsuga menziesii; assembly: GCA_001517045.1. Classification (NCBI taxonomy): domain Eukaryota; kingdom Viridiplantae; phylum Streptophyta; class Pinopsida; order Pinales; family Pinaceae; genus Pseudotsuga; species Pseudotsuga menziesii. Next base: position 522,400 of record LPNX011114573.1, read on the forward strand.
ATTTATCCTGCTCCATTTACTTGATTGTAGATCATCACAATACTCTTGGTGCAGTAACTAGACTAGTCAAAATTTGAACCATTGATTTAATAATATATAGTATTTATATATATTATAGCTATATATATTAATATAATAAATATATTATATGTTATATATAATTTAATATATACTATAACATAAATTAATAGATATTATATAAATTAATAATATATAGTTAATATATAACATTATAGTTTATATATATAGTAAATATGTTAATATATTACTAGCATTTACACCAAGAGGTGCAAAGGAACGCTGAGAGGAACAATCCAAATCACAATATATAACAGGTTTATTGAACTTGACAGTTTTACAAAATCGCAAGGATGAGATATCTTTGCTTTTCTAAAAGAGACCACTACTAATTGGTCTTAACAATGAACCTCGTATCACAATTTTCAACAATAATTTCTGCACTCGTTTTCCAAAAAGCATGAAGAAAAAAATGTTTTATACTGCTAAAGAACATCAATAGTACAGAAGAAAATATGTGAAAAAATTTAGGATACATTCCTCCATGCAGGAGAATAATGAAAAAAATGAACAATCCCTCCCACTTCCACCAAAAATACCAAAAACTTCAAATCATTATTTAAAATGTCAAAACTCCCAATAATAAATAAATCATCTTTCTACACATTCTACATTATGTTGTTGCTGCTACTGTGATTACAAAAGATCTATGTATTTTAATTGCATGATAAGATTATTTTGTGAGAGATTTTCATCACAAAAACGAGTTTTTAATCATCCCTTGGGTCTTCTCAATAGAACCAATAGTAGGAATCCTTATTACAAGACCTCACATAATATAGGAGGTCTAAACATGGGGGTTGCTACGGAAAGATACAACAGCCTTGATGGACCCTTCTCTCAGAATGTACTAATGATATGTTGTTTCTCCCCATGCTCAAGGAATGGACCTACCCAGAATATCCATTGTATGCCCACAAACAGAACAATCTCAATACCCAAATACATACACAATGTGTATAGCCCACAAAATAAAAACACAAAAATAGATTGTTTGGTATACTTGGATAGAGATGAATAACTTACCTAGTCGTCACATGTCTTTTAGTGGCCATAGATGACAACGACTCCGAAGCTCTTGGCAGGATTGATGCCCGTTCCAGTAATGAGGATGGTATCCAAACGCACCATGAATACAACAAACCCAATTGGAAATGGAGCCAATACCTGCATTAACAAACACCAACCTCATTTATTAAAAACCAACAATTGTTGAGAGAATCCTATAATAACCAAAAAAAGCCTCATTTATCATAAACCAGCCATTGATGAGAGAAACTAAGTTAATACACATTTTTTTCTTCAGTGGGGCGCTTGAATGACCCATTGAAATTCATTGAGTATTTAGGAACATTTGCAAGATTCTTCATGGAGTATTTGGCAGAAAATTTAAAGAAACATCTAAGTTAAAAGAATAGGAGGATGTTTAGCAAACAAGCATAGAACATATAAAGGGAAATAAAATCCATCTATAAGTATCTGACAAAAAATATTCACAAGATGTAAGTTACATGAAAGTAAAAAATACTAGAGTAAAAAACATAGTAACATGCACATGTCACATGAAAAGAGAGAAAGGCATAACAAACAAAACATGCACCGATGTGAGTAGGAAGGCCAAAACGTATACCATGATACATAGAGATAAGCCCCTGTGTGGATATATCTGACAGATATTATTCACAAGCAACCAGACATAGGGAGAAGGTTGAGGAAACAAGCATAGTAACTTACACACCCGTCACAAAGAGGGAGGGAAAGGTTTATCAAAGAATAATAGAAACCTACACATGTCACTAAGAGGGAAGCAAAGGCTGAAAAAACAAGCAAGCATTCTACGCATGTCACAAAGAGGGAGGGAAAGACGGAACAAACAAAACATGTAGCCATGTCAATAGGAAGGCCAGTGGCATATACTAGGTGACACAAAGAGAGATGAATGTTATCTGACAGTGATTATTCACAAGCATATAAACCACACAGAGAAAGAAGGTTGAGGTAACAAGCATAGTAGTTTACATGTCATAAATTATAAGAGAAAAACTGGGCAAAGAATACATGCAATGATTCAACCATAAGGCCACTGCATACCATGATTATAGCATATTAATCCTTTTTACACGGTTACATGCTGAAACTCACATCCAATATAAAATGGGATAAGAAATCTTAAAAAATACAGATCATATAAGAGGATCAAGCAACACCTAATCAACATTTGGAGGGTCACTGCCTATAATTGTAATATGTTGAGATTTGTATATTACAGTGTACTAGATCTCAATCCATGAATCTATTTTAGAAATAAAATAAAATTGCATAAGCCATTATAAAACTCTAAAAATAGCTTTAAAACTCTAAAAACACCTGCACACAAGAGAAAAAGGACAAATTGTATGGATACAACTTGCACAATTAGTTTTGGCTATCTTCACATGGTAAGTGTTCTAAGCTACTTGCTTGATAGTGCAGAGGCGGGGTTCTAAGCTTAGTTGAGCATAGGCAGGTATGGAATATGGATAACTTGGTCTCCCTAAACACAAATAGAAAACCTTAGACCTTGGTAAATAACATTTATATGACTAATAGAAAAGGTGAGCATACAACTATGTAACACTGGACTAAACAAAAAATTCTAACATTTTCAAAGAAAAGGAAGAATATATGTTACATTAAACATAACAAGAAAAAACCATGTATTTCAAACTAAAATTAAGCATCTGTCAATTTGAGTTAAAAAATTTGATAACATGTAAAAGATACATACTAGTGAAATTGAGCGTGAATTTGCATCTACTTGAGAACCATGTGAAACATCCATTTCAATAATAATTGTTGGTTTTGTGGGTATGTTAGGTATCATATTCGCAAATCCGACTGTCAACAAAGAGTTGAGTCCAACAACCTAGAGGACAAAATAACAGTTTGAAAAGATAAATTAATATATTTAATCAAGGGGATTGCTTGAAAAGGTAAAAGTATACCCGGTAAGGTTCATACGTGAGTGTACCTTCTAAGAGGTGTCAAAAAGCATTTTTCTATTACATCTCTCGAACATAAACTTAAATGTTTAACAATGAATCTATGTTCAACTTTGTACTTTTGTGAAATTCCCACAAGACCAAACAAATATTCCTTTGATTCATAGGTGAGGACATTTACACTTGTTTCCAAGTAATCAAGAAGTCAATATATGTGACAGTCTTAGTTTTTTCCTAGTAGAGAAGTTTAGATCTTGTCAGTAAAAGATAATTTTTATGTTTTTCAACTTTAACATTTTCAAATATGACTGAGTTAAAATGAAACACGCATTATATAAACAAAGATAGAATGAGCAAAGCAGCAACAGTAATAAGAGTAATTACACAACATTGTAGTAGTAGTAATAGATCTACTGTGTAACACAAAAAGAGAAAGTCTGGTAAATTACTTGGTAAATTGGGACCTTTCTTATATTCAGATATTTAGCTCTCAGAACAATCAATGAGGATCTATCACATACCTGAGAGAGAGAGATAGAAAAAGTTCCAAGATAGGTTTAGACAGGTATAGGAAGATTAACAACATAACTTAAACCTTGACAATGAAAGGGAGAAATAATTTCTACAACATTTATATTTAAACAAGGGCGGGCTCAAAACACAATCCAAATAGAAGTAGTAGGCATAACAGCGGATGACAGGTCTCTTGTGTTTTTGTAAAAGTGGTTTTCTAAACTCGGTTTCACATAGGTTTTTTTGGTAATGGCAAAGTGTCGTGGGATGATCCAGTTCGAAAGCAGTTCACGTGATTTTCCATTATGTGTGTAGTTCATTACGGGTTTTCATGTGAACCATGAATGTTAGGTTTCTCCTGACCCATTTGTGAACACTGACAAGCAAGTATAAGTCAGATAAGATTATTGTCCTCTTCAAGTCATTGTCCTACACAGTTATTTGTTTGGGTAGCCTACAGCTTGCACCATGGGGAAGGGGACCTTCAAATCCCAAGTGACTGCTAAACTGTGTTTCACATAGCTATTTCCAGGCAGGTTTATTTCGCAGTGTTTATGTAAGGTCTTAGTGGTCTCTTACAAGCAATAATAGAACTTAGACCAACAGAGGCATCCCTTAACCAACATCGATGGTGTTTCACCACCGTCAATGATGCCCCTCAATGGTCCATCAAAGCAGTAAGAGGTGTGGTTACGTAAAGACATGGACTTGCATCTTAATTGCTCCAGATAGTTTTTTTTTGCATTTTTTGTGGCTTATCTAATGAAAATTTCCAGGATATTGTCAAAATGTTCAATTCATTGGGTTTGTTGAACCACCTTTGCTTTGTGGGATCTATAAAAATCTTGAGCTAAACATGCTTTGATACATTTTTCCTTTCGTTTTATTACTTGAAAGAATTAAACAATGAACAGCAAGGTTCACATAAGTCTTGGCTCCCCTTAAGATAACTAATCTAGGGAGTGGCAGTATTAAGATATGAAAGATGAAACCCGTGAACCAATGCTGGCAGAGACTTGGCAGCATTACATAATAGATGATAGTTTAACATGAAAAATGGAAGATCTAAAACAATAAACATGGGAAGTATATATTAATGAAAAGCGAATAACAGTTCACGTGTTATACGTTTTGGAAGAGGAAAAAGAAGAAAATTTCAAATAAGGTATTGTGGTCAATTAGAGGGCATATTAGAATTTAGAACAATAGTGGTAGGTCTCAAGCAGTAGTGGTCTACCCATCATTAACAACAATAACCAAAAAATAAACCTTTGTCCTACGAAAACAATTGAATAATGAAACCCAGGGTTCACATAGGTGTTGGCTTCCATGACGACAATAAATCTTGGCATGTCTTATTTTGACACTTGTCCAGTGCTTTTTGACATGTGGTTTTGTTGACCAGTTTCATGGAGGTTTATTTGGTCCTGTAAGGTTTATTTGGTCCTTGAGGTTTATCTGGTTTCATGGAGGTTTATTTGGTCCTAGAAGGCTACGGTAGTAGTTTTAATAACTGGGTTTCAAGCTTAGGATTCTCATGGCAAGTGCAAGTGCCCTTTGAAATACTATGTGTGCTTTATCCTGAACCATTTCTGAAGTAGTAAGGGATAGACATAAAACTGCATGGGCATAACCACACCACATCTATGCAGAAAGCATAGATGGAACATATCAAATTCAGTAATTTATTTGCAGGTGGGCATACCATGTGTGAAGTTTAGACTCACTAGATCAATATCTATGGAAGCTTTAAAACAGTTAACATGGGCATCAAGTTATCTTCATAATCTAATAACACGGGTTAAACAATGGAGACAAAGTCTCAAATATTCCTTGTCAGTGTGACAAATGGAATCTTTCCACATGCCTTCACCCCAAATTCACGAAAATTAAATTTTGTTCTCATGTTTGTTCGGGTTTTCCACCAAATTGGTCATAGTTTCGTTGAAGTAGTCAAATCGCCCATTGTTCATTCATTATTTTGTACAAGGAACAAGATTCAACTTTAAAGAGGGATGAGTAGGAATAGTATATTATAAAAGAAAAGAGCGTGGTAAGGTGAAGACAAAGGGGTAGTTTTGCATGTATAAGGTGGGTGTTAGCACATAGGACCAAGAAGTAAGGGCCAACACAAGACAAATCCCAAACATCATAAATCAAGAATTGATAAACACCTATCAAACTGTAAGAGGAAGGATGTAATAATGAGGTGGGGATAGAACCCATTTTATCTCTCTCTCAAATGTACAAGTGTTTAATACACCAATTGAAACTTCTATCATTACCATATAAGGAAGGTCAAAAATAATTGATGGGATCCACTTGCAACATTGATACTATGAAGCGTCAAACCGATGATGTGGATTTTTTTTTTTGCAAACAACATAAAAAACTATTTGCATTGATAAAAAAATAGACAAACCTATTTTCCCAAGTTTTGAGATATCTTTAAATGAAAATTAACATGTTTAAACAATACATGAATTTTATTGCAAAAAAACGTACTGAGGTAAAGAGGTAATTTAACATACATGATTATAAAATATATACAAAGACCTAATACAAATCATTTATAGGCATGAACCACCATACACATTTCATTATTGCAAACGAAAAGAAACAATTGAAAATAGGAACAATAGGCAACATGCATTTTTTATACAAGCACATGAGAGAAATCATTTACAGCTATGAAATACTATACACATTTGATTATTGCAAAGAAAAATAAACAACTAAATGTGGAAATATAACTAAGCATTCTTTTTTTATGCAAAAAGTAGGTATAGTTTAATTTTGTTCAAAAGCAACAATCATAACAAAGCACGCTATAGAAAGTATAAAAAAGTAAAAGGGATAAAGAGAAATCCAATTTCATCGATAATGTGCAGGTATAATCAATCATATTTTTAACAATAAAAGAAAAATATGGATATATGTACCAAAGCATATTCCATAAACTTCCACCTTATTTTGGATAGATTGTGAAGGTAAATGATAGTAAAAAAACACATTGTGGTACAATAAACAAATGGGCATTTAGAATTTGAAGTAACAATAATGATACGAAACATATCAGTGCATACGAGTAAATAAGAACAAAAGTGAAGGTGCAACCAAACAAAGTTGATTTAAGAGTTTCCTAGTAAGTATAGAAAGAGTTGAAACATGTTATCTAGGGATCTAAATGGGAGAGATCAAATATAACAAGCACAGGAGTATAAGTTGTTACAAAACAAAACACCAAAACATATTAGGGAAGTGTCTAGAATACTAAATTCTAAGAATTTAGTACAATTCACTCATATATACAGAAGGATTGATGGCAATGGCAACACCAAGTACAAGAGATCGAGGGACCAAGATGTGGATGTCATAGCACAAGATATTTTTGTATATGTCTAACTGCGTCTCTTTCGTGTAGATGCATAGCATGTTGAAGGAGCTGCTTCAATTATAGAGCAATTGAATGGTTGGAAAAATGCAAGTAATCACAAGCACAGATGATGCTTCAAAGTATGTTGTCATTTGTTGTCATGATTTTTCGTGCTCGTTTATTTGTTGGCAGTAGTATGAAAGTCTGCTTAGGTATGTTAAATCTAACTTTGGTTTGCAGGAGGAACAGAGAAGATGTTGAAGTAGGTTCCTCAATTTAAGTAACAACCTAACAATTGGTCGAATGTAATTAATTGGAAGCATAACTGATGATTTGAAGCACGTTTCTTTCTCTTGTAATGCTTCCCTTTGTTATGCTATTTGTTGATAATAGTAGGGCAGTGTGCTCATAAATGCCATAGTTATTTATGTTTTATAGTAGGAACAAAACAATGTATATGAACGATTACAAAGCTTTTGCATGCAATAAGCAATAACGGATACATAGCATATGTCAAGATGACTTGTTTGAGAATACAATAAAGGTTGTTATTATAAAAAAACATATATAGCTAATACAACATGGACATGTTGAAACTATAAAAGATAACACATAGAAGTAAATAATGTAGAGTGATAAATAAAACATTTTATATTTGTTGGAAAAAAGAGGAACATGTTATCAGATGGTGATTTTGTATGTTGCATCGAAATAGTAAATAGTGGAAGATATAAATGAATAATGAAGGCAAGAAACGAACATGTATGTTTGCAACGAAAAGAAAGATATGTTTGTATTTGTTGTCCTTTTGTAGTAAACTATTCAATAATGGTAACAAGAGATATGTGAGAAATATACAAAATTGTATTAGTGACAGGTACACGCCTAGAACAAAGAAAAATGCAACCTTTAAGGAGAATCCGCTTGCAAATACTTTGAAGCAAGCAAAGCTTCCTCTTGTTTTCTTCGTTGGACGTAGGGAATGTTTTGCATTCGAGAATATTTATAAAATGAGAAAGTTGAAGATATGCGAAGGCCTGAAAGAGATTTCACTCTGGATATTGAAATGAATGTAAGGCATTGTCTATCAATGTTCCCAATATCTATTGTTGCATTTTGCAGGGTTATGCCTTGTGCTTTATGGATTTTTAATCCCCGTTCCAAACGAAGTGTTACTTTCCTGCATGAACCTCTTGTTATTGGAGGGATGGGAACATAATTGGATTAGAAGCATCCCATGGGAGTCCTTTGTAGTGTAGGAATTCAATAACAACAAAGGATGGTAAGGTAGGGGATTGATTGCTTGAGATGTAGACAATGGAAATGACTTTTCCAGGTGATCTATTAATAAGGCCTGCTCCAACCCACAAGTTAACATGACATGTTGACTGATAGAAATAAGAACCTTGAAGGCCAATTGTTAATCATTTGTGGATTGATGGACATGTTGATTCCTTTGTTCTGCAAATAAATGCGCAACTATCATGTTGAGGTGTTTAAACATGTGTTTGTTGTGCAATGCAATAGATTTATTAGTTGCATAAAAGTGGGTGGAATGTTCAAATCCACATTTCTCTTCATGTGAAAGAGAGGAGGTTGTTCTTGTCATGAGGAGTGTCCAATATTCAAGAGTTGGTGTTGCATTTCGAAGGTTGAGTAAAAGTTGATGAAAGGCAATTTTAGAAGGGATATTTCCTTGTTGGCGGAAGATGGTTGAAAGTGTGACACAAGTGTTAAAATTTCGTCGAAGAGCATTGCTACATGATGATCCTGCATACATGGGAATGTCCTTTACAAGGGGGAGTTGTCTAAAGTCACCAAGAAGGATGATGGAACAGCCACCAAAGGGGATTGTACATTAGTAAGGGAAATCTTCACATAAATGAGCATCAATACGAGTTAACAAATTTGGCACAATGAAGCTCATTTCATCAATAAGAATGTATCAAAGATGGAGTTCTTATTGAAGGTTTGAAAGGGATTGGCCTTCAAGAGGGTGCATTTGAGCAATGGGTATTCGAAGAGAAAAATATTGTAAGAGCATGTATGTTAAAGATAGAAACGCCAGTTGGAGCAAGGAGAAGCAAGGGGAAGACATTATGTCTAGAGGCATTTTGCAGTGCAGTTTTAAGGAAAGAAAACAAGTAAGACTTGCATGTTCCTACAATACCTTGAATTACCATTTTGAGTGGGGTAGGGTTTGTAGTATTTCCAAAGTGGGAAAGCACAAGGTCAAAGGCTATGCATTGCGTGGGACACAAGGAATTATGTGAATTTAAAAGTGAGGAGGTGTCTTGGTGTAGTTGGGAGGATAACCAATTGAATTCAGTGAGTAATATGGTTGTTTCATGCAAATGTGAAGGGATATTATTATGTGTCCAATTATGGTCTTTGTCAAAATCGCGATGTCCAAGCATGTCAAGGTCATCAACATGGATTTTGTTTCTAGGGAGAAGTTGAGAAAGGATTTCCCATTCAACCATTTTAGGGGATAAGGGAAAGTGAATTGGATCAAAGATGGAATCATTAGATGGAGGTGAGGAGGCATCTTCTGGTAAGTGATGAACATGCCATATAGTGTAGGTGTCTTCAATGTGAATCCAATGATAAGTGATTTCAAATATTTTGTTTCCAATGTCGTCAGGGAGGGAATGAAAAGGTTTGTCTTGGAGGGCATGAAAAATTTTGTATAGGAGAATCTCCCTCCAAAAAATGGGTATAAAGGAATCAGAATCAAAGGGAGGGATGGAAGTGAATTGAGGAAAGACTCAAACAATATTGGGAGGGGATATTGGTTTCCATTGATTTTTTTTACGAGGTGAGAAATACCAAGATCAAGCAGCTTCAAGAAGGGTCAGTTGTTAAAGGGAAATTTTTTTTATAAATACTTCAACCAGTGCGAACATTGCTTGTTCCTCTAGCCTGCATGGCACAAGTCTAGAACAAAAAAACAAAGCAATATATCATTTCCCTAGATAACTGATCTACTTGAATCAATAACTCTCTTTACCTTAGATCTGGAAGTTTGTCCTTGTTTCACCGATATTAATGTGATCTAATATACCTACAAAGAACACAAGAAACAAGACAAGGGATGAGAGTAACAAGACAAATCAATAATCTATATCAATGATCAAGGAGACTAATAATAAATTATCAATATTAACTTAAATCATGTATGTGAAATGGAAACACTTTTGTATTAAAAGATGAAAAGAGAAAGCTACAACCAAAGCCTTGATGTCAATATATTTTTCTTTATAAGATACTCGACAAACTCAACACCTACTATCAACAAATATAGACTCTTGCTCACAACACTCTCTCAAATTTTCCTTTATACCAGACTTCAATCCTACAGCATAAGGATTCTCTTCTTGGTCTCCCCTCACATGATCCATGAAGCCTTCTTTTATAGGCCAAGGGAATCCAAAATGAGTTGAGATATTTTGGGAAGAGGATAGGGAATGATCCCTATGGGCTAGGAGTTCGAGTGTCAACTCTCCCACATGGATAAGATCATCCTCCACGAGATATTTTGCTTGGAAGCTCCTCAAAACTTCTATTTTTTCCTTCTTAAGCTTGTTGGCACTCCTTGCAATAGGGTTAGGTGCACCTGCGCACCTTGTAGTGATGGAAAGGGCCCCATGGGTGCCTTTTTCCAATGTGCAAAAAGTGTCAGAGATGGATGGCGCTCCATGTCAAAGAGAAAAGTGTGTCAACCAAGCTAGGAATGAGCAAAAAAGATCCAAAAGAGTTCTTGGCCAGATATTTTGAGGGATTGAAGCATTGGTACAAAATTTAGGTGTAATAGAATTCCCCCCAAAGTATGAAGCTATAGGGATGTGATAGGTAAAATACTTTGCTAGATGTCTATCCGGTATCGGAGGAAAAAGAGAGGTGAGTTTACATTTGATACGAGGCTAGTAACCAACTATCTGACTCAACCATGGTTGCGTACCAATACACTGTAGATCCATGGTTGATGACTATGTCATCGCTACCAAGGATACACTAAATATCCATGACTAATAATACTGAAAACAGAACATGGCTACAGGACATACAAACTAGATCCATGTTATTCATACTCAATACATGACACAGCCACCAAATATACAATGTGGATCCATGTCATAACTTCAAACAGTATTCCATCGCAACCTGAGGATAGGCACATGTTCAAATGAATACCTAACCACTCATGTTCTTCATTCTGATCTCAAACGATATGATTCTAACCATGTGAATAGATGTCATGATGTTGAACATGGTAGAAACCACTTGATTACTGGTCATTGATATATACCGTTAACAAGTGCGAGGGAGATCATCGTTGATGTCAATGATTCCCAAAGTATCTCAAGACATTCTCCTAAGTGGGAATGTAGGACTTGAAGTCAAACACTCGGTAGAATCTTCCAATTAGAGGTCATTAATGAAAACCTATTGTTGAAAGTGAGGAAGTTTGCCATTGAGGCATGCAGGCCTCAAGGTACTTGACTTGGTTTCTAATTCCAATTCCCAGATGATGTGTTGAAGTCAACAGGAATGTACTCATCGAAGGAGGGCCATCATAATTCCCTTGTCATCGACACAAAACATGGAACAAAATATGATGTTGAACTGACTCAAATATGACCGACTTTGAAGGAAGGTAAGGTAATTAAAGAGGTAGATTGCAGAGCAAGTTCCATTTGAACATTGAACAACATGAAAAATGAATTAGCAGCATTGCCTCAACAAAACGGAGACCAGGTGTAATGCAAGGAAATGACGATGCATTCTATGAATTGAATCAAAGGAATTGAATAACTCACGAAAGTGGATCGGCTCGATGAAAAGGTGAATACCCAACTGTTTGACAATGAAAATGCAAACATGTTCCATGTTCAAGGGCGGACTATGAGCTTCCATAAATACAAATGAAAATACATTTCCCATTCCCTTAATTTCCCCATCGTGATGGATGAGCACCTATTTTCCTTTTGACGAGTCCAAATAGGGTAACAAACACTCGTTGTAGCTCATTAGGTGATGAGTTCATTCTCATACATTTTATGAACTTTAGAAAGGAGGGGTCCATTCCCAGAATGGGCCCCTGTCGTTTTATTTTATGAGTCCGATGAAAGTAAACTCATTCGTTGTTTCATGTTTAGAGAGTCTGAAATGACCAAGAAGACTCCAAGGTTGACTTTTTAGTAAATTTAGTCCTCAAGGCCCAAAAAAGTATGAACTAATGCCCAAGAGAACTCTTCTAGTTGCAATAAACTTAAGTAGACCTTTTTCGTGAATGAGTCTAATCGATCCAAAAAATGGGTAAACTATCATCGATTAGACGGTCATTCAAATACTTTTACAAGCGTGAAAGAATCAAGTTTGCTTGGAAATATTTTCGTATTTTAGGAGTCTGAAAAGAGCTTAAAGATAACTCCATAAGGGGTTTCTTTTTTCATAATCCATTTTTAACGAGTTTGAAAAATAGTAAAAGAATACTTGATACCTCTTCGTTGGACAGTTTACGAGCATGTCGAAGGCATAAAAGGTACTCGGTACTTTTTCATTTTGACTTAGAGTGTGAAAAAAACAAAATAAACTCAATCATAGCCAAATATGTCGCAAAAATAACCTGAAATCTTCAAGAATGAAGTTAGAACAAGTTCACTATGAAAACTATAGGAAAATACATGGTAAGACCCCAAATATTTAAATATTTGATTAATTATTTTTAAATAAAAATCAAAAATTAATATATAAAAAGGGAAATTGTAACTGTTTCTTACCATTGTGATTTTACCATTATGCTTGAGTGAGTTTTGTGCAATTAGGCTGATTTTCTTATGAAGATTCTGGGAGCTTCAGGCCATCTCTGATCGAACCATCTAGACCATGTAGGAGCGAGACCTTAGCCCTTCAAATTCACACTGCCCTTTTTTCACTTTAGGTCAATTTTTTGGGGTTTTCCTAGTGTTTTTCCAAAGAGACAAAGTGTGCTTAGGCTGACATTTTTCTCCCTTTTGGGAGATGCACCAGCGCACCTCTCGAAAGAGGGAAAAGTGTCGAAGGCACTTTGTCAAAATGGGAAAAGAGATTCGACACTCTATTCTCCTCTAGGAAGAGCATCAGCGGCTAGGTCACTCTTAAAACTCAAAAAATAGGCATTAATTTGCATTTGTTCTCTCTTCCAAGGGTTTTATCATGCTTCTAATGGATTTTTTAATTGTTTTTGGTAGGAAAAATTTTCTCAAAATGGTGATTTGGAATAATAGGGAACATGAGATATATGACCTTCAAGCAGGAAATGATCCAATGACTGTGAGGGCTCTCCGTGAGTGTGGGCTCCTCAAATAATTTACAGTGTCGAGGATGAGGGCATCTTTGCACCTACAGGAGTACTTGATCCGTATGTGGGACTCGGATCAACAGTATTTCGAGGTCAGGACCCATATTTTGACTATAGATGTGGAAGACATCTATTTTTCAACTGGACTATCCCATAGGGAGAGACGAGTAGTGTTTACAGGTCCACAAGGGGGCAAGATGTCTGTGGATGAATTGATTGATGGGTACTGCTCGGTGGGGACCCATTACCAAGGAGGAAAATCCCCTTCAAACACATAGTGGATCGATCCTTAAGGACCGCAGCCTCCATGATCGAGAAGGTAGTGGGTAGTAGGTCATCCCACCAGTCTACACAGGCTCACATGGTGTATGCAGTAGAGTACATGGCTCCCATAATTTTCAACTGGAGCGAGGGGTTTCTGTTCAGATTGAAGGACCAGTTATCCAAGTGTCACAGAGGAGATATGAAACAGTTTGGATATGGAGCTATAGTGGTATGCCTCTTCTTGGAGCGGGTGCCCTTGATCAGGTTGGATGTTGAGGACCCTCGGATGACCAGATGGGTAGAGGCCATGGCATGCCATGGTGGTGGTGGAGGCCCTAGGGTTACGTATGGACCGGTCTTATTCCGTTGGCTAAGAGACCAACTACTGATGGTGGAGGACTACGCTTATGTTGGGGAAGATTTTAGGGATGACCCCGATCTTCCACTATCAGAGGGAGATCAGTGGGATGAACGAGGTAAGAAGCATATCACTTTACATCTTTTTTGTTTTTATTTCATATTTTGTTTTTTTATTATGATATGATGTTGAGACATACAAAAATGTTTTGTACAGATATAGGACCTTCTCGTCCAGCAGGAGCCTCTCCTCTAGAGAGGCGAGGGGCAATGAGAGACATGATTGTCAAGAATGCAGAGGAAGAGGAGGAACTCCAGGAGATCGAGGAGAACCTCCAGTGGGTGACCATGGGAATACCTAATATTTCCATTGATGATCTTCTCGAGCACTACCAGTGCCATACTATAGGAGTACCAGGCTGTTTCGAGAGGCTACTCCGCTGAGTGTCCCATGTCATTATGTGCTACCATGAGCACGCGGATTATCCCAGAGTGGATCCCTCATTTTTTTATTATATTTGTACTGAAAGCTTTGAAGCTTTAGTTTTGGTTATTTATATGTACTTGAAACTTTTATGGTTCCAAACTTTGGGTGACTTGAAAGCTTATGGATTCAGTATTTTGTATCTCAGCACCGGCTTTATATATATATAAACTTTTATTTACATATATGTGTGCAAATGTGTTATGTGAATAAATGTATACCTATGTATCTATGTGATTTAATGCCTGAAATTAATTTTAAAATGAATTTAAATATGAGCAAGATACCAGTCCAAGACAAAATTTGCTAAGGAATCTTCCACATTATTCAAATGTCTTGGGATATGTTGATAAAATTTATGGACGGTGTAGACTCGGTTTAGTTGACGTAATATTAATTCTGAATCTAAGTAAACCCTAATATGACTTACATCATTAGCCATGGATTCATTCAACAAACCAATCACTGTGTGATACTCTACAAGGTTGTGAAGGACACATATTACATTCACACTAAATTTACACTTCAAGAAACACGCAACACTCTATAAACACTATATACAGCCAACCTATGCCAGATGTCCTAGGCATAGTATTTTTTAAGGTAGATCCCATTGCAAGGCTCTCCTAGGGGTATCCCATCATAATCTACCAACTCATAAGCCCCTTTTTCTAAGACACGGCTAATGATATAAGTCCCATGCCACATATATTCCGGCTCTCAACTTGTTTTGTTTCCAGTTGTAGTTCGGGACCAGGTCGCCTTTGTTGAAAGAGCGAGGTTGAACGGATATGTCATATTGAGCTTTAATTTGTGGTTTATGCACCAAATTTGCTAAGGTAGCATCATGACGGGTCTCATCAAGCTTGTTTAGATACAATAAACGTTCTTCTTCCGGAGTGGTGTTGGGTAGTAGTTCCACAATGAGTTTCAGAGAAGGGATTTCGCACTCTATAGGAAGAGTAGCCTCTAGTACATACACCAACTGAAATGGTGTAAAACCAGTGGATGTCTTTACGGTGATCTAGTAGGCCCATAATGCATAAAATAGTTGCAAATTCCAACTGGACTTGGATTGTCCTACCATCCATTAAGGCATGGTTTTTAACACTTTATTGATAGCTTTAGCCTGGTCATTGGCCTGCGGATAGTAGGGTGTGGAGTTGCCATGGTACTAAAAACCTAGCTTAGCATTCAATTATGACATCATCTTATTCTGAAAGTGTGAACCATGATTGGTCACAATGGCCCTTGGAATTCTAAATCTGGCGATAATATGGTTGAACAGAAAAAGAGCAGTTGTTTTTCCATATTTAGCGTAAGTAGGCATAACCTTGTCCCATTTAGTGAAATAGTCTATGGCCACAATAATGTAACCATGCTCCCCAGCTAAGGAAGGTTTACAATGCATGAAATCAATGCCCTATTTTGCAAAAAGACCAACTACTATGAGAGGATGTAAAGGAGCGAGATGGGTGCGCTTTTTTGATGTAAACAACTGACAAGGTGGGCATTTCTTAACGGCCTCTATGCAATATTTAAATATCAAGGGTGAAAAATGCCCAGAGCGTAAGATTTTATGGGCAGTATCCATCCCATAAAGATGACCACCATAAGCTCTGGAGTGGCAATCATTCAAAATTATCTCAATCTCTTCATGAATTAAACAACATCGTAATATTGTATCAACACCACGGCGGTATAAGGTAGTATTAATGATAATGTAGTATTTATCATGATGGTGGATGCGACGGCGTTCATCACAAGTTTCATTTGGATGAAACCGTTGTGTCTGGAGGTAGATAATTAAATCACCATACCAGGGGTCGGATGTACTAATGAGGAACAAGGATTCATCAGGAAATGAATCGATGGGATATGTCTCCTCGGTAATACGGGGAATGTCACACATAAGCTCTGTGAATACAAGAGACTTCTTAGAACTGGACTTTGCAACTTCAAACTCAAACTCTTGGAGAATGACTATCCAACAAGAGTATATTCCCCCAAGCACTTGATGAGTCAAGATATAATACATGGGGTTAGAATATGCATATACCGTAGTTATTCGGAGCAAGATGTAGTGACAAAACTTCTAGACCGTGATGACCTTGGCCAAAGTTGATTTCACCACATGCGATTACCAGGTTTCAGAGTCCAAAAGACTCTTACTCGGATAGTAGATCACATGTTCATGATCGTGCTCATCTGTTTGAACCAAAACCATACCAATGGTAGATAGGGATACAACACATATAGGGAGTAGCCACATATGGATTCAACCGTATGTTATAGTGGCGAAATCTGAGAAAAATGGCTCTCAAATGATCAACGTGGTGATCCTGTTGCTGGGAGTGGGAAGGCATGTCATCACGGTACGATTCCACAATGTGTTTTATGTTGTGGAAAGCATACTACATGGCACATTGAAAAGTAGCGCCAAAGTTATTCAAACCAAAAGGTAAATTTCTATAGGCAAAGGTTCCCCATGGGTAGATAAAATCCATTTTGTGTTGATCGGATGGGATTATCTCAATCTAATTGTAGCTAGAAAATCCATCCATGAATGAGAAGATGACACTTCCGACGCATTCATCCATGATTTGATCAATATACAGGGTGGGAAATTTTCCTTAGAACAAGCCTGATTCAAATCCTAAAAATCGATACAAACCCTAATGGTACCTTGTTTTGTATTGACAAGGACAATGTTAGACACCCATTCAGTCAAAGGTACGAGGTAGATAAACCCAACCTTAAGAATTTTTCCAATCTCTTCCTTAATGGTTGTTGCTTTCCTCGGATGTACTTGTCGAAGTTTCCGATGGACTGGCTTGGCGTCAGGGTAAGTCCTAATCTCATGAGAAATGATGGAAGGATCTATCCCTGGCCTTTCTTCGTATGTCCAAGCGAAAATATCTCTAAATTATTTAAACAAGGACGTATAATATTCTATCTCTGAAGGGGAAGAATTATGGCCTACATTGATGTTCTCTGATATTTTACTAACTGCATCACATCTGTATTTTCACAACACTGCTTCTCCATGTCTTCATTATTGATACCTTTGTGCGGCTCTGCATGATATGACTCCAAATGATCATATAAGAGTTTTGA
Source organism: Pseudotsuga menziesii (assembly GCA_001517045.1). Taxonomy (NCBI): domain Eukaryota; kingdom Viridiplantae; phylum Streptophyta; class Pinopsida; order Pinales; family Pinaceae; genus Pseudotsuga; species Pseudotsuga menziesii. The sequence continues at coordinate 539,913 of LPNX011114573.1, forward strand.
ATGCTCCTCTTCCATTCTAGGATTTTCCCAGGTCTCCAGATCCATGCTCTCTCATTTAGATATGCCATAGATAAAAAAATTAACAAAACCATCAAAAGTTTCTGGTTCATTATTTTCCTCTTTATTCATGTCACAGACTGGATTTTCCATGAATGTCCAGGACTCCTCATCAACATCTTTGTCAGAGATAAGGGAGTCTTCGTCACTTGTATCATGCTCCAAGTTATACTTGTCCTCATTTTCATACTCATCTTCTCCACAGAAAAGGTCACAAGGTAGTAAACCTTTTAGACTGTCATCATTATATGGAGAACACGTAGGAGTCCCATCATGTACACTACAGTTTTCATCATAAGTTTCACTACAAGATTCTGCAATGGTTTCATCCTTAGGCTTGCACTGCTTAGCTAGTGACAAAGGGTACCTGGCCTACCATGTATACATGATCAGGCTCGCTTGAGGTTGTTTCTTGACTACTGAACTCGGGAAGTCCATGTTCCATGACTTGATTTGCAACATAACAAGTGCTTTCTTGGTGGAATTGTTCACAGGGTCTACACCATGGAATTACTTTTTCTACCATGTTAGTTGAGTCTAACTGGTTTGGAATCCTAGGCTCCTGCTGAGGAAATTTATTTTGATACATCTAACTTTGCTTGGGCTGAAAGTTCCTAGGTCCATTATTCTTTTCCTTTGTGATCAATCTATTATGAATGTGATTCAAGTGTGCAGGATGATTGGCCATTAGTTGGTTTTGACTAGTAACCAAGTTTTTTATCATGTCCATCACCTTTTCCATGGGATCTTTAGAAGTTCCCTTTTCTTCTGATTCAATGGCTTTACCCTTGGTCTCTTTGTTGCAGGAATTGTTTCCCCTAGTGTGACCTGGAATGTTGGACTTTCCTAAAGACTGCATATTCTTTTCTATTTTCTCGGCCAATTCCTGAGCAGTTTTTAGATTGGTCGGCTCTTTGTCTCTTAACTGGTACCTCAAATCACCAGTGAAAGCTTCGATGTAATATATGAGGATGGAGGCATCCTTTGGCTTGATTTTGTTAGGGAGGTCCGCAACCACACGCCTGAACTTAGTGTTAAATTCATCCATGGTTTCATTCTCCATCTTCTTAATGTTATGAAGGGTAGCAAGCAGATGTCTTGGTTCTTTCTTTTCTCCCAATTTCTTCTTAAAACCCTCTAGGAATTCACTAAGAGTTTTATATGAATCATCATCTAGGTCGAAGTACCATTCTTCAACATCATCTTCTAAGGATAAAGAAAAGAGCTTCATTTTGACATCATCATGGTCATGGGCAACATCATTGCAATAACTAACCAGGTGCTTTTCAAACTTTCGAAGGTGAGACTTGGCAGTGATGGCATTATTTCCCTAAAATATGGGGAGCTTCTTGATAGCATCTTTTGGAATGGCATGGGGAGCACCTGCTATCTGAGAAAAGTCAAGGGGTTTGAATAATTCCATCATTTCTTGAGATTGGTGAACATGACTCTCTGCAAATATGTGATGGATATCTGAGTGGGATTGGTCTCCTAAATCTTCAAGGTTTCTATGAGAATTCTTCCTATTCAATCTTTCCTTAATAAACCTTTCGGGATCAGGGAGAGGATTGAATAATTGATGGCGGTTTCTTCGGGTAGAAATTCTTGGAGGGATGTTAGACAGTGGAGTCCCCAGATGGATCGACTTTTAATTTTTATGTTTTTTAAAGAAAAGATCAATCAAATTATTTTTTTTATCTTTTTAGTTGTTTAGAAAAAAGTTAAGCTAAGTCGTACCCGAGAATAAAAAGATTTATCCCCGGCAACAGCGCCAAAAAGTGTTGTCACCTTTCACACACCTGGGTCACGTGGCAAAAATATTCAAGCCACTTGGTGTTTCCTTGGGGGCAAGTCTCGATTCAAGGCTGTCACCTTGTTCTTGACTCCTCCGTTAAGGCTCAACTCCTAATGAAGCCAAGGGGGGTAGACCCTATTAAGTTACTATGGCAAAATTATTTAGTATGGTGATGTTAAACTGAATTAGTTACTTAGGAGTTTGAAATTTAACCATAAACAACCATAGGTGACAAGATACAAAAAGAGCGCATGAAAGCAAAATGCTGAGACACAATATATATATATATATATATATATATATATATATATAGCAAGAAAATAACCAGTGCCTTAAAATGGAGTCAAAATATAATCAATGTACTTGCATGTGCTTGGAGTGAATGTTTTGTGATTGCCTCTTGGTATGTTTTAAGTTAATGTGAAATATGAGATGATTAAAATTAGGCGAAAGTGGGGGGGGGAGGGACTCCAGATATACCTGAGAGTACTTGGAGTATGTCCAAAACTAAACCGTCACGGATACCCACAAGGAATATGTGGGCTGAATGGAGTCTCTAAGGCTATTGTTCATAATGCACCCACAGGTGTAACAGAGATCGGCGCCCCGAGGTCACTTTCAGGAGTTCCCGCTTCCTTTGGGTATTTTGCCACCGTAATGGTTTGATCTAGGTGTTGCATTTTCACCTGATGGTTTGTCATTTTTGGAGAGTGAATCCTAATTATTCTAGCAACTCAAGTGCTTTTGATGCAGCTTGAATTATTAGACGAACCGCATCCAAGTGCAGAGCATACACACCGGAGTCTTGTCAATTTTAGTAAATTTTAAGATAGGTGTTCTTGTTAAAAAGAAAACCCTCCAGGAACCTCTTTCGATCCAAGTGGATCTCAATCGAGGAATCAAGGAGGGGTTAATTTTATTATAGCTGATGAAACAATTGATGAAAAGGAAAACAAAGTTACACAATGTCGGTTTTCTAATTAGTCCTACCACGCATCTCTTTCCCCTTTCGGGTCAATCGGGAAGTCGTGGGGTAAGTATTAAGATTACTTTGAAACCTCAAATATGGAATATGGAAATGATTTAAATCAAAGTATACTACCTTGCAGATTAGAACTATGTTATATTGCAAAAAGAGGAACGAAAAGCAAAAAAAGACATGGACGCAAATCCCCCTAGGGGGGGTGGTGAATAGGCTTGAAAGAGCCTATTCGAAAGGACCTTTTATTTTTATTAGAAGTGATTTACAATATCAGAAAATTTAAATTGATGCACTTTGGTCCTTGTTATCTAGGATCCAAAGGCTTACAACAAGCTTGTAACAAGCTAGAATTAAAACACAACGGTGGGGGAAGCTTCCGGGAAGCTCTGGTTCGTCCAAGAGTCGGAAATTGGACAGAGTCTCCTTCTCTTTTTTGTTAGACCTGCTAAAAAACAGCGAGCAATTAAAATCAAATGTTCCCAAACACACTTTAAAATTGTTTTGAGTCACCACACTAGTTACCGAAAAAAAACCAAGTAAAAATTTGTTAAGTTGGGGTAATCTAGTTTTGCAAAAAAAGGAACCAAGGAAAGCAAGCTTTCCTCGGGATCTTGGATTTCTGTTTGGGCAGCCAATGAGATGTGCACTTTTATTGCAGAATATGAAACTTTAAAGTACAGCAAAGGAAACTACCTTAAAAGCAAGCTACAAATTTTCTTTAAAATGCTTGCAAAAAAGAGGATAATTTCAGCTAGATCTCTTAAAATATGACTTTATATGCAAAATGGAACTGAGATCTAAACTTAAGAAAGGATCTTACTAACTAGATCTATTTGTAATTTTCTTTGTGAGACAGATCTAAGTAATAAGATTCTTTAAAAGTAACCAATTTGAAGAGAAATTAAGATTTTGAAGGAGGAAGAGAGAGAAAGAGTGTTGGGAGCCTGGGAATGTTGGGCTTTGGAGTCTGCTTTGGTGGAAAACCAAGGGACTATGTCATTCAGAAGATCTTGAAGATGAGGAAGATGAAAACCAGCTCAACCTCTTCTACAAGAAATATCACCTGCAACTTAGAAATCCTTGCAAAAACAGATGGTTAAAACATAGGTGCTGTTGGAAGAGATAATTGGAAAGCATGCAATTAAACTTAAAATACATACAAATCCAACAGATCTGAAACAAGCAGCAATAAGAGCATAAATCAAACTAGAATAAACTATTACCCTAACATGAGGTAGCTCTCTCCTTCAAGGCCAATAATTAACCAGCAAAAGAAATGATAAATAACACAGATTATACCTCATAAGCATTTGACAATCACTATCCACACATGAAGAGCATTACACCATAGATCTTTCCTCCAAAGCTTCTTTATTCCAGAATAATAAACAATACAATACAATAGCAACAGCACCTCAATCCCGGTTCTAACTAGCTTGGAAGAGGCAGCCTGAGCTTTATTTATATAAAAAAAATAGGAGATCCAGCCCAGGGGGGCGGAAATCCCAAGGAGATAGACCACTGTAGCTGAAGGAGAGTCCAGCAATGCCTTATCTGTGTCTAACTGAGCCATATCTAAGTCTCACTGATCGCAACTGTCAATCGGAGAGTTGAGCTGATTAACACCTCAACCTGTTGACTGAAGCATCCACCAAAACTCATCCAGATGAGCCCAAACGTGTGGAGGAGAGAGGGAGGGCGAAATTCCCCATAAAGGATGCTGAAGTTCAACTCTGGATCTGTCCATATCACCTCCTTCAGTCAAGGATTTGTCAGATCTAGTCAATCTGGTTCAGATCTGACTGATTTAAATCAAATCGGTTGAGAATCCACTGATCTATGATTTTGGATTTGCTCCATTATTCATCAATTTATTAATTAAAATAATCAATAATTGATTTTTTGGGGCTTTCTGACCTGAGTGATGGAAAATCACTCAAAAGTAGGAAAAAGTGGGTCCATGGGTTTACATGGTGCTCTTAGCTTGAAAATGAGTACCTACATGACTGAAACTGATTATTTGGCCCACTTTTATTATAAAACCAATTTTTCCAATTAAACTATTAAACTATTAAAAAATAGCCTAAGTTTTGGAAAAATTAAATTTTAATAAAAAACACTGAAAAAATTAAAAAAATAAAAAAGTTGAAAAAACCTAGGGGGACTTATACATGTTCATGTGACTCGACCATGATGCTTAGCATGTTTATACATTGACACATAGACTCTCATAACCTCAATATGCCTAAATGACAAGCCGACCACCCCAACTTTGGAGGTATGGAGTGAAAAACTCAGAAATTATCAGTCGTTTATTCAATAACCAATAATAACCAAGGGAAAAAACACCCTAGGCTGATCAGATTGACAAATAAAGTCTAAGAGACCGAGTCTTTTATAGAAATTACCATGCTAGAACATTTATTACAATTCCCCCATGGGGTATGAACATGTGATATAGTACAACAACGCTTCCTAGAAGTAAGACTGAAGGTCTTCTAACGTTCGAACAAGTTACCCTTGTCCGGTTCACTAGGCTCACTTGATTAAAAACCACTAAGTACAACTTAGGTGGTAACATTCTGGCTCCAACTACGGGATGTGTACTCGATCTGGTCATAGGGCAAGGAGAGGATACGAGAACACCAGAATCTCTGGTTTATACACCCTGTAAAAACATCTCAACTTGACAAGAAAACCTCAGTAGCACAAGCTTCACATAAAAACCAAATGAACCATTAAGATGATTTATTTAAACAAAATAAATGTAACTAACTAATGAAAAATAATGTTTTATTATAGCTAAAACAAAAATGCGGAAAGTAAATGCTCTTTTTCAAGGAGCTTATTTTTCTACTCTAAGCATGATATAAACGGGGTTAAGTGTAATCAGAAATCCAATGTAGCCACCTAAGCATTTTATTAACATAAAAAAAAATTCCTTGTCTTTGGTTACCAGCCAAAGTAAGGATAATTTATTTAGAAAATGCAAACCTGTGTGATGATTCAAAAGGGGTGGGATGGATGGCAAATCATAGGCATGCATAATGTCGTCAAACTTCCTCCCAAACTGGTAATTGCTTGCGCATGATGCTTCTATCCATGACTAGACAGGTTTGATATACAAATCAGAGTGATGAGGCAGATTGACTACACCATCATACTGATCATTGAGGCTTACCAGATGATAATTCCCTGTATAAGCCCCAAGTGGCTCCAACTCATGAGGAGACTCTATATGTGAAGATGATAGTTGAGACTGATATTCTACTAACTACATCACATCTGTCTTTTCACAACATTGCTTCTCCATGTCTTCATTATTGATACCTTTGTGCGGCTCTGCATGATATGACTCTGAATGATCATATAAGAGTTTTGAATGCTCCTCTTACATTCTAGGATTTTCTTAGGTCTCCAGATCCATGCTCTCTCCTTCAGATATGCCATAGATATAAAAATCAACAAAACCATCAAAATTTTTTAGTTCATTATTTTCCTCTTTATTCATGTCATAGACTGGATTTTCCATGAACGTCCAGGACTCCTCATCAACATCTTTGTATCATGCTCCAAGTTATACTTGTCCTCATTTTCATACTCATCTTCTTCACAGAAAAGGTCACAAGGCAGTAAACGTTCTAGACTGTCATCATTATATGGAGAACACGTAGGACTCCCATCATGTACACTACAGTTTTCATCATAAGTTTCACTACAAGATTCTGCAGTGGTTTCATCCTTAGGCTTGCACTGCTTAGCTGGTGACAAAGGGTAGACCTGGCCTACCATGTATACATGATCAGGCTCGCTTGAAGTTGTTTCCTGACTACTGAACTCGGGAAGTCCATGTTCCATGACTTGATTTGCAACATAACAAGTGCTTTCTTGGTGGAATTGTTCACAGGGTCTACACCATGGAATTACTTCTTCTACCATGTTAGTTGAGTCTAACTGGTTTGGAATCCTAGGCTCCTACTGAGGAAATTTATTTTGATACATCTGATTTTGCTTGGGCTGAAAGTTCCTAGGTCCATTATTCTTTTCCTTTGTGATCAATCTATTATGAATGTGATTCAAGTGTGCAGGATGATTGGCCATTAGTTGGTTTTGACTAGTAACCAAGTTTTTTATCATGTTCGTCACCTTTTCCATGGGATCTTTAGAAGTTCCCTTTTCTTCTAATTCAATGGCTTTACCCTTGATATCTTTGTTGCAGGAATTGTTTCCCCTAGTGTGACCTGGAATGTTGGACTTGCCTGAATACTGCATATTCTTTTCTATTTTCTCGGCCAATTCCTGAGCAGTTTTTAGATTGGCCGGCTCTTTGTCTCTTAAGTGGTACCTCAAATCACCAGTGAAAGCTTCGATGTAAGATATGAGGATGGAGGCATCCTTTGGATTGATTTCGTTAGGGAGGTCCGCAACCACATGCCTGAACTTAGTGTTAAATTCATCCATGGTTTCATTCTCCATCTTCTTAATGTCATGAAGGGCAGCAAGCAAATGTCTTGGTTCTTTCTTTTCTCGCCATTTCTTCTTAAAACCCTCTATGAATTCACTAAGAGTTCTATATGAATCATCATCTAGGTCGAAGTACCATTCTTTAGCATCATCTTCTAAGGATAAAGTAAAGAGCTTCATATTGACATCGTCATGGTCATGGGCAGCATCATTGCAATAACTAACTAGGTGTTTTTCAAACTTTCGAAGGTGAGACTTGGCAGTGATGGCATTATTGCCCTGAAATATGGGGAGCTTCTTGATAGCATCTTTTGGAATGGCATGGGGAGCACCTGCTATCTGAGAAAAGTCAAGGGGTTTGAATAATTCCGTCATTTCTTGAGATTGGTGAACATGAGACTCTACAAATATGTGATGGATATCTGAGTGGGATTGGTCTCCTAAATCTTCAAGGTTTCTATGAGAAGTCTGCATGTTCAATATTTCCTTAATAAACCTTTCAGGATCAGGGAGAGGATTGAATAATTGATGGCGGTTTCTTCGGGTAGAAATTCTTGGAGGGATGTTAGACAGTGGAGTCGCTAGATGGATCGAGTTTTAATTTTTATGTTTTTTAAAGACAAGATCAATCAAATTATTTTTTTTATCTTTTTAGTTGTTTAGAAAAAAGTTAAGCTAAGTCGTACCCAAGAATAAAAAGATTTATCCCCAGCAACGACACCAAAAAGTGTTTCCGCCTTTCACACACCTCGGTCACGTGGAAGAAATCTTCAAGCCACTCGGTGTGTCCTTGGGGGCAAGTCTCGAGTCAAGGTTGTCACCTTGTTCTTCACTCCTCCGTTTAGGCTCAACTCCTAACGAAGCCAAGGGAGGTAGACCCTATTAAGTTACTAAGGAAAAATTATTTAGTATGGTGATGTTAAGCTGAATGAGTTACTTAGGAGTTTGAAATTTAACCATAAACAACCATAGATGACAAGATACAAAAAGAGCGCACGAAAGCACAATACTGAGACACAATATATATATATATAGAAAGAAAATAACCAGTGCCTTAAAATGGAGTCAAAAGATAATCAATGTACTTGCATGGGCTTGGAGTGAATATTTTGCAATTGCCTCTTGGTATGTTTTAAGTTAATGTGAAATATGAGTTGATTAAAATTAGGCGAAAGGGGGCGATTCCAGATATACCCGAGAGTACTTGGAGTATGTCCAAAACTAAACCGTCACGGCTACCCGCAAGGAATATGTGAGCTAAATGGAGTCTCTGAGCCTATTGTTCATAATGCACCCGTAGGTGTAACAGAGATCGGTGCCCCGAGGTCACTTTTCAGAAGTTCCCGCTTCCTTTGGGTATGTTTCCACCGTAATGGTTTGACCTAGGTGTTGCATTTTCACCTGATGATTTGTCAGTTTGGGAGAGTGAATCCTAATTATTCTAGTCACTCAAGTGCTTTTGATGCAGCTTGACTGATCGGACGAACCACATCCAAGTGCAGAGCATACACACCGAAGTCTTGTCAATTTTAGTAAATTTTAAGATAGGTATTATTGTTAAAAAGAAAACCCTCCAAGAACCTCTTTCGATCCAAGTGGATATCAATCGGGGAATCAAGGAGGGGTTAATTTTATTATAGCTAATGAAACAATTAATTAAAAGGAAAACAAAGTTACACAATGCCGGTTTTCTAATTAATCCTACCACGCGTCTCTTTCCCCTTCCGGGTCAATCAGGAAGTCGTGGGGTAAGTATTAAGATTAATTTGAAACCTCAGATATGGAATATGGAAATTATTTAAATCAAATTATACTACCCTGCAGATTAGAACTATGCTAGATTGCAAAAAGAGGAACGAAAAGCAAAAAAAAGACATGGACGCAAATCCCCCTAGGGGGGATGGTGAATAGGCTCGAAAGAGCCTATTAGAAATGACCTTTTCTTTTTATTAGCAGCGATTTACAATATAAGAAAATTGAAATTTATGCACTTTTTTCCTTTTTATCTAGGATCCAAAGGCTTACAACAAGCTTGTAACAAGCTAGAATTAAAACACAGCGGTGGGGGAAGCTTCCGGGAAGCTCTGGTTTGTCCAAGAGTCGGAAATTGGGCAGATCCTCCTTCTATTTTTTGTTAGACCTGCTAAAAAATAGCAAGAAATTAAAATTAAATGTGCCCAAACACACTTTAAAAGTGTTTTGGGTCACCACACTAGTTACCGAAACAAAACTAAGTAAAAATTTGTTAGGTTGGGGCAATCTAGTTTTGCAAAAAAAGGAACCAAGGAAAGCAAGATTTCCTTGGGATCTTGTCTTGTTATTTCAGTAGCCAATGAGATGTGCACTTTTATTGCAGAACATGAAACTTTAAAGTACAGCAAAGGAAACTACCTTAAAAGAAAGCTACAAATTTTCTTTAAAATGCTTGCAAAAAAGAGGATAATTTCAGCTAGATCTCTTAAAATATGACTTTATATGCAAAATGGAACTGAGATCTAAACTTAAGAAAGGATCTTACTAACTAGATCTATATGTATTTTCTTTGTGAGATAGATCTAAGCAATAATATTCTTTAAAAGTAACCAATTTGAAGAGAAATTAAGATTTTGAAGGAGGAAGAGAGAGAAAGAGTGTTGGAATCCTGGGAATGCTGGGCTTTGGAGTCTGCTTTGGTGGAAAACCTAGGGACTATGTCATTCAGAAGATCTTGAAGATGAGGAAGATGCAAACCAGCTTAACCTCTTCTACAAGTGATATCACCTGCAACTTAGAAATCCTTGCACAAACAGATAGTTGAAACATAGGTGTTGCTGGAAGAGATAATTTTAAAGCATGCAATTAAACTTAAAATACATACAATTCCAATAGATCTGAAACAAGCAGCAGTAAGAGCATAAATCAAACTAGAATAAACTCTTACCCTAACAGGAGGTGGCTCTCTCCTTCAAGGCCAACAATTAACCAGCAAAAGCAGTGATAAATAACACAGATTATACCTCATAAGCATTTGATAATCACCATCCACACATGAAGAGGATTACACCATAGATCTTTCCTCCAAAGCTTCTTTATTCCAGAATAATAAACAATATAATACAATATCAGCAGCACCTTAATCCTAGTTCTAACTAGCTTGGAAGAGGCAGCCTGAGCTTTATTTATATAAAAAAATTGGAGATCCATCCCAGGGGGGCACAAATCCCAAGGAGATAGACCACTGTAGCTGAAGGAGAGTCCATCAATGCCTGATCTGTATCTAACTGAGTCAGATCTGAGTCTCACTGAGTGCAACTGTCAATCAGAGAGCTGATCTGATTGACACATCAACCTGTTGACTGAAGCATCCACCAAAACTCATCTAGATGAGCCCAAACGTGTGGAAGAGAGAGGGAGGGTGAAATTCCCCATAAAGGATGCTGAAGTTCAACTCTGGATCTGTCCATATCACCTCCTTCAGTCAAGGATTTGTCAGATCCAGTCAATCTGGTTCAGATCTGACTGATTTCAATCAAATTGGCTGAGAATCCATTGATCTATGATTTTGGATTTCCTCCATTATTCATCAATTTATTAATTAAAATAATCAATAATTGATTTTTTGGGCCTTTCTGACCTAAGTGATGGAAAATCACTCAAAAGTAGGAAAAATTGGGTCCATGGGTTTACATGGTGCTCTTAGCTTGAAAATGAGCACCTACATGACTGAAACTGATTATTTGGCCCACTTTTATTACAAAACCAATTTTTCCAATTAAACTATTAAAAAATAGCCTAAGTTTTGGAAAAATTAAATTTTTATAAAAAACACTGAAAAAATTTTATAAAAAAAAAAAAAGTTGAAAAAACCTAGGGTGACTTATACATGTTCATGTGACTCGACCATAATGCCTAGCATGTTTATACATTGACACATAGACTCTAATAACCTCAATAGGCCTAAATTCCAAGCCGACCACCCCAACTTTGGAGGTATGGAGTGAAAAACTCAGAAATTATCAGTCGTTTATTCAACAACCAATAATAACCAAGGGAAAAAACACCCTGGCCTGATCGGATTGACAAATAAAGTCTAAGAGACCGAGTCTTTTACAGAAATTATCATGCAAGAACATTTATTACAATTCCCCCATGGGTTATGAACATGTGATATAGTACAACAATGCTTCCCAGAAGTAAGACTGAAGGTCTTCTGACATCCGAACAAGTTATCCTTGTCTGGCTCACCATGCTCACTTGATAAAAAACCACTAAGTACAACTTAGGTGGTAACAGTTGGTTTTTGAATGATTCACTTGAGGGTCCGCCTGGTGGTGTGCCGCACTGGGGAGGTGGGCCTCCAGGGGTGGACCGCCTAGTGGTGGGCCTCCAGGTGGTGTAACTCCAGATGGTGGACCTACAGATCGTGGGCCTCCACGGGATGGACCTCCAGGGGTTGGTCCTCTAGGTGGTGGACCTCTAGGGGGTGGTCCTCCAAGTGGACCTCCAAAACTACCAGCAGTATTCACAAATGGTCCCCCAGGAATAGGGACATTTGACCAATAAGGTTTCCCCCATGGGGTGTAAGTATTTCTGGGGTATGGAATTCCAGGATAAACAACTCCTGAAGGTGCAGCTTGATAAGTTTGGAGGACCAAAGGTGGTTGATTTTCTAGGTAGGTATAACCCCATGAAGGTTGTCCCGAGCGGGAAGAGGGAATAACCATGTTGGTGTTCATAAGAGGAGAACTAACTGTCGGTTGTCCTACTCCTATATTTTTCCCCATGCCAAAAATGGTTCCCATGGTTGGAAAATCAACTTGGGTTGGGGGTTTCCCCCAAGGAATGGAATATACATGGGAGTTAGAAACATCTGGGGGATTTAGGGTGGGTAGGGTAGGATTATAAGGTTGGCCAGGATCACGAGTAACCACATTTTGAATCGGTGACCATGAGTTAAGAGATACATTGGATGGTGAAAGAGCACGGTATCCAAGGGGATTTATTTATGAACGACGGGGTAGAGGAGAAACACTTCTCCTTCTTATATTCTATCCTAGGTTACGCAAACGATCGAGAGTTCCCTGGATTGGTTCGAGGATCTCTTCATTCGTAACGAATCTATTTTCACTTAGGGGAGTAATATAAGATGGTCTAGTAGTCCTGTATTCAAAAATGGATTGTCCTAAAGAAGTCTCCCAAAAATGATCAGCTGGACCAAATTCTATCACCACGGTATCATCTGATGGGCGGTTAAAAACCCAATCTGGTGCACTAGGTTGGCCTTCCGTTCAAAAATGAAAGGTGGTTACTTGTGCAGAAGGTTGTTTGATTATCACAGGGTTTTGCAAGGAGGAAATTTCTTCCCTATATTCTATAACGAGTACTCCTACATGTGAATCAGTCGTAGCAGGTTGGTCCATGATTTCACCTTCACTTTTTTCCACTACATGAGGAGAGTTAGGTGGTAAACCCTGCAACCTACGAGATTGTCTCACAGGTATCTCATCCAGGGTATTGGTCAAATACTTCTACTCTAAATTTCTATACAAGGAAGAGATCACACACAAACAGTCTTGCTCAATACAAGGTCACAAGAAAAATTAAATTATAGGAGGGGATAGTGAAAGCTAGTTCCTCAGTAGGATTTTCAAGTTGTCAAAACTCGTGATATACTGAAGGGTCCAATATTAAAGCGCGAGAAGGAGGATTGGGACCATACCCTTGCCTGAATACTCGACTACCTGGATGACATGTGCGTAGTAGCTTCCCAAGTGTTGTTCTCGATGTATTTCTCCACCAAGACGTTCAAAAGGATTTTCTCAGTTGGTTTGGGTGTCATAGAGGGGTCTCCCGATATACACTAGGTACGTGGAAGCTCAAATCTGTATTAGTGATGTCTAATGCACAACCATTCGAAAGGGGCATTCCTATATACCACTGAGCACATGAAGTACCTTTCGATATACCTCAAGGGTACGTGAAATTTTGTTTGATATACCAGCAAAACGTGGAAGAACCACACGATCTCTGGGATGCAGTGCAGGAAAACAACAACATCTCGTATCTTTTAAGATGTTGGAACACATCTCTATCCTATCACTCAAATTACTAGAAAATTTTAATCTAAGCTACCATTGATTTTATCTTGATGGTTAGTGAATGTTTGTGGAATGTGGATCAAGATGCAATGTTAAGATCTAGATGCATTGCAACTCTTCAATTTGATGAATGCTACCTAGAGCAAGGGAGAAACTTTTATTTTTCCAAAGCAAAGATACTATGCAACTTTCAACGATTTTAGCTTCAAGATTTTTCAACAAATTTCCAAACACACAAGCATTTCCAACAATAAGCCTAGAATATCTTTAAAAAGAGAAAGAAAGAACAACCTATAACGTCTAGAAACCTATGCTTTCTCAATCAAATGCATAAATAAATATTCTTCTAATTACCCAAGCAAGCCAAAAGTAATCAAAGCAAACAGGCCAGCAATTTTCATTTTTATATGATTTGAAAAAGAAAGAGAGCTAAAAGACTATACTTAAATAATTGCAAATAAACTACAGATCTTCCTTCCTGTAGACCTAAGATCGCTTTCAGAGAATCAAACAAGCAAACCATGAACCCAAAACTATAATTCATACACAAATTTTTAAATTTCTAAACTTCCTATTAATGAAAATTTTTAGATCTTGAACTCAAAAAGAGAGATCAGACTACTAGGCTATCAGACTTAACAGTAAGAGAGAATGCAAATCAGCAATCAGTCAAAGAGGAATCAAAAAAAGTCAAGGACAAAATTCAAAATAGGGGATGGCCTACCTCGACGCACTGTGAGAGGTTACATCAGGGCACTAGGAAGGTGTCGACACACCTTGTATAATGGATAAAGGCATCAACTACGTTTAGTGTAGTCAAAAAAGAGGCATCAATTACGCTACTTGACAGAATCTAGAAGGCGTCAGAGTATGTCTAGCACTTTGTCAAGCTTACCCAGGGGCGTCACAGAATCCTTGGACTTGAAAAAAGCCAGTAACCTATAAAAGAAACCAATATGGATCAAGCTAGAATGCTGGTGAGGAAAAACACACATCATAGAAGGAAATTGAAAGTATCGTAAGGTGGATCACTCACCTTAGCAACTCAAATGAGTTAATAAAACAAGAATCACAAGTTTTCAAGAAAAAATGTTATCAAAAATCTCATATCTAACTGTATCTACTCCAAATCTAATCATATCTATCTAGATCTGACTGGATCTGTCCCCGGTATGGTCGTCAATTTTGTTACCATGAATACTTCAACCAGTACGAACACTGCTCTAGCCTGCATGGTACAAGTCTAGAACAAAAAGACACAGCAGTATATCCTTTCCCTAGATAACTGATCTACTTGAATAAATAACTCTCTTTACCTTAGATCTGGAATTTTGTCCTTGTTTCACCGATCTTAATGCGACCTGCTATACCTGCAAAGAACACAAGAAACAAGACAAGGGGTGAGAGTAACAAGACAGATAAATAATCTATATCAGTGATCAAGGAGACGAATAACAAATTATCAATATTAACTTAAATCATGTATGGGAAAGGGAAACACTTTTGTATTAAAATATGAAAAGAGAAAGCTACAACCAAAGCCTTGATACCAATAGCTTTTCCTTTACAAGATATTCGACACAGTCAACACCAACTATCAACAAATACAAACTCTTGCTCACAACACTCTCTCCAATTTACCTCTATACCAGACTTCAATCCAACAGCATAAGGATGCTCTTCCCGGTCTCCCCTCACATGATCCATGAAGCCTTCTTTTATAGGCCAAGCGAAGCCCAAATGAGTTGAGATATTTTGGGAATAGGATAGGGAATGATCCATATGGGATAGGAGGTTGAGTGCCAACTCTTCCACATGGATAGGATCATCCTCCATGAGAGATTTCACTTAGAAGATCCTCAAAACTTCTATTTTTTTCTTCTCAAGCTTGTTGACTCTACTTGCAATAGGGGTAGGTGCGTTGGTGCACCTTGTAGTGAAGGAAAGGGCGCCACTAGCACCTTCTTCCAATGTAGAACAAGTGTCATGGTTGGATGGCACTCCATGTCAAAGAGAAAAGTGCATCAACTAGGCTAGGAATGCGCAAAAAGGATCCAAAAGAGTTCTTGGCCAAGGATTTTGAGGGATTGAAGCATTGGTACATAATTTAGGTGTAACGGCAAGGGGTCTTTGCATGTATGCAAAGATGAAGTGGGGGGATCAGGGGGGGGTGGAGGGGTATTAGTTGGGTCATAAAAAACGTAATGGAAAACACTTTGGATCACATTCAAGAAAACAAAGGAGCAGCTGCAAAGGACAAGAGGGAGTTTTTGGAGAATGTGGAAAGTTTCTTGTGCGCTAATGTATCAATCTGCAACTGTTTGTGAAAGGAAGCACCTGATTGGTTGAAATATAGTCCCATCAATCAATGTTGCATGTGTCAGTCGAGAAATAATAGCATGGTAGCTTTCTGAATTTGTCTCTGATTTTTTATGCATTCTTTGAAATGTATTTGAGGACAACCTGCCTTGAAAGAACATGTTGGCAATCAACATTAGCCCTCCATATTGAAAGCAAGGTTGAGTTGTGAATATTTAACAAGGAATAATTTCTTGCAGGGTTGTATGTTTTGTGCCCATTTGCATAAATGGACAAAGAAGAGGTAGCTTCTAGTTCAAAGGCGAAACCTTAATGACATTCAAGAGATGTTCCTTTTTTGCGAAGGCAACAAGATTCTGAACATTTTGTGTGTCTTTGAACACAATTGACAAGTTCTTCATAGTCATTTAAGTGGTTTGTTGCAAATATGGATTTTGATCCAAGAGCACATGGATCATTTATAGCAGAGTGGTGGAACCCATGGGTTCCCAAGTGGATGGAACGAGGATTCCATGTTGTAACAAATTTGTCAAAGTAATGTTTTGCATGTTCAAGCGTGGTAGCATCTCCCTAGTCCAATTTGTCCATATTTAGTGCATATGCCAACCATATGAAACCATGAATGTGTGTGGAGCCTCTATGTTTCCATTCATACCTACATTGGGATAAAATAACAATGTTAGATAGGGAAATTTCGAATTGGTGAACATGAAGAGAAGGATGGGTAGTGTAAGATATTACAGACCTACTCTCTATGTCTGTTCTATGACGTCCTTTTTGAAGCACCTCTTTAAGGAATATTTTGAATATATTGTGCATGTATTGTGATGCAATATGTAGGTTTGATATAATGTTGTTAATATTCCATTGATTGTGTTGATTTGAAGTGGAGGGATCTTGGGTAGGCATGAGAGCATGCAAATCTTTCCATTTGGCGTCAAATGCACTAAGCATGAAGAAGAAGGTTGGTGTACCTTGTTGAATGATCATATTTGTGAGTTCAAATCGGCTTTTGCTCCAATAGGAGCGTGTCTCATGAAGTGTAGAGTCGAAGTGCATAACCCTTTCATCAATCTTGTCATCAGGAATATTTTGTAATTGATTGACAAGATCAGGTATTGTGGGGGGGAGTGTATCTTCAAGATTAAGTGTTGATGTATTTGTAACTTCGGAATGTATTCACTTGTATATTTCATGTATTCTACCCTGATGTTTATTTAGGGAAGTATCTGTAATGTAATTGAGTCATGTCATGCCACGATGTTCCCATCGAGAGGTTCTATAATGTAAACAAGTGATGTCAAGTCATTATGGGTAACTCTCCTATTGTTCAAGGGTTAAATTCCCCGCATTTGTGGGTCCCTAGGGTTATTAGACTCTCCTAGAGAAGTCGACCCTAGTGAGTTATTGTCAAGTTGGGAATTAGTATAAATAGAGAGTGAGCCTCTCTATTTATCACACACTCACTCACACTCAGTTGTAGCGCATAACCAAGAGAGAAGAAGTTGTTGGGACAAGAGAGAGAGAGACTACTGTTGTCGGGAGATCATCTTACTGATTTTGGGGCTTTGCTTTTGGTGCTGATTCTATCTCTGAGGAAGTTGCGGGGTTTTCTCCTTTATGATTTCCCCGAGGAAAAGATTTGTATTCATTGTCTCTTCTATTTGATTGGTGTGCTTGTTATTCTCTCAATTAAAGATCCTAAGATAATGCTAGCTTTAAATATTAAAAATCTAACATGGTATCAGAGCTAACCTGAGAACAAGACACTAGGAAGCTGCGGAAACTAGGGATTCCTACTTTTTGGATCTCTCTCCAAATATTTTTAGCAAAAGAAGGTTGGGCTGACTCTCCTCTCAAGGGCGCATCTTTCTGTCGAAGCAGAATCTAATTCTGAGCATTTTCAGTTTTTGACTCGACACTGCTACTGGAAATTAGGGCTTTCCATAGAAGTGGAATTTTTGAGTGAGCCCAGGCCTGGATTGATCTCCTCCTCAAAATTGAAGTTTAAAGATCAAGATCAAAGCTTTTGGTTGGACAGAACTCCGAGAAAGTCAAACCCTAATCTGCTCCTAAACCAGCTCTGAAGAAATTCAGCTCCAAATCCAAATCCAACATCTTGACCTGGTAAGATCTAAATATTTTGTATTTCCATTTGAGGTTCTTAGTTAAGATGTCTCATCATACCAAGCTTGATGAAAAGCTTGAGGGAGCTGATAACTTCCGAGCCTGGAAGAATAGGATTTCCCTGGTCCTGGAAGAAAATGAGTTGGACTCCTACATCAATGAGGAGGTTCCAGTTCCAGAGGGAGATGAGGCTAACGCATTACACAAGAATAAATTGGTCATGGCTAAGAGGATTATTGTTGATTCAATCAAGGATCATCTCATACCACATGTGTCCTCCTTAAAGACACCTAAAGCTATGTTTGATGCCCTGACCAAACTGTTTGAAGGAAAGAAGATGACCTTGAGGAACCAATTGAAGAATGTGAAGATCCAGAATGCAGAGACCATACATTCATACTTCACAAGGGTCTCCTAGATCAAAGAACAACTTGAAGTAGTGGATGAAGAAGTGGAGAATGCAGATATTGTAATGACCACCTTGAATGGTCTCCCTAGGACATGGGACTCTTTCATTCAAGGGATCTGTGCTAGAAAGAAGCTAGTCAAGTTCAGCAGACTATGGGAAGAATGCTCTCAAGAAGAATCTCGGATAGCAACTCGAGAAGAAAATATGGGAAGTGAAGATCAAGCTCTCACAGTACAATCCAAGAAAACCAGAACTAGCCACCACAGAGGTAAGCACTCTCACCAGAAGAGTAACTTTAGAAAGCCTAGAGATATGTCTAAGTACATTTGCTATACATGTGACGAAAGAGGACACTTTGCTAGAGATTGTCCTAGAAACAAAAGCAACTCTCACAAGAAGAAGGGAAACAAGAGAAGACATCATGCTCATGCTGCAGAGGATGATGAACCTTCCACAAAGAGAACCAAACAAGACAGTGATGATTCTTCAAGTGATGAAGACTATGTTCTGATTTCTGCTCTCACGGGAACTATCACACATGGTAGTAATGATTGGTTAATAGACAATGGTGCTTCCAAACATATGACAAGATTCAAGGAATCCTTTGTGAAACTATCTGAACATGAATCACCTTACAAGGTGAAACTTGGAGATGACTACCAGTATCCAATAAAAGGTAGTGGTGAATCCTCATATAAGCTAGACTCTGGAAAGTCTATCAAGATTAAATATGTATTGTTTGTACCTGGACTAAATAAAAACCTCCTCTCCATATCTGCATTGGATGCAAAAGGAATGAGGGTTACATTTGTATATGGCCCAAGTTCTCATGTGGCCAAAGGGAAAGTCTATTAATGATGCAGTAGTGATTGGGGAACAAGAAGGAGGACTATACAAATTTAAGGGCCAACCAGAACAAGATTTGGTTCATGACTCGGTAGAACCAAATGAGTTTTGGCATAGAAGGATTGCACATTTGCATTACAGAGCACTACCACTTGCAAGCAAAGTTGTTGAAGGTCTCCCAGAAATGCAGACAAAACATGAAGGTGTGTGCAAAGGATGTGCGAAAGGGAAGAACACAAAGAAGACATTTCCAAGTAGCGAGAGCAAGGCAAAAGGAATCTTGGAAATCATCCACTCCGATGTATGCGGTCCAATGTCATCCAGTTCATTAAGCGGGTATGTATACTATGTTTCTTTTATTGATGATTTTTCTAGGAAGACATGGATATACTTTATGAAGAACAAAGATGAAGTATTCAGCAAGTTCAAGGAATTCAAAGCCTTGATCGAGAACCACACAGAAAAGAAGATCAATACCTTTCGATAAGATAATGGCTGAGAATTCACATCAAATGAATTCAAAGAGCTATGCAAAGACTCAAGGATTAAGAGGGAGTTATCCACTCCATATAATTCACAATAGAATGGGATTGCAGAAAGAAAGAATAGAACGATCATGGAAGCAGCAAGGGCCATGCTTCATGATCAATATCTTCCCATGCATCTATGGGCAGAAGCTTCCAGAACAGCGGTATATGTACAGAACCGTACTCCACATAGAGTACTCGAGAACAAGACACATGAAGAAGTCTTCTCCGACAAGAAACCAGCCATCTCAGAATATTCGGTTGTCCTGTATACATACACATTCCGAAAGAAAAGAGGACGAAGTTAGATCCTTCAGGAAAGAAGGGTATATTTGTGGGATACTTTGAAAGCTCTGTTGGAGCAGGATCCCGCAGCTACAGAAGAAGCTGCTAGTTTTGGCGGAAAGAGAGAATTTTTGGCGGAAAAAGGACAGGGCGGAGCTACGACGCCGTAGCATGTTTCCAGCTGGAGAACAGAGCCGGAAACCATGACTTTTGGGATAGAAAAGTCAAGAAGGCAACGGTACTTGAGCGGCCGAGAGAAGAAAGCTCAACCACTGCATTGAAGGCAGCGGCGGAAGACAGGAGGGCTCAGCGACCCTCATAAAGAAGAAGGAGCAACGAGGCTCAAGCATTGAAGGCGAAGGACAGAAAGAGAAGCGGTGCATAGTACCCATGGTCAGTGCCGGCAAGCATGGAATACTGCAGAGAGCTGCGGTGTGACGGGAAGCGGCTACCTCAAGGACAGAGAGGACCGACTGTCACTATTTAGGGTATGGGTTTACTGTTGGGACAGGCCCACAGTGTTGTAATGGCACGACCTTCGGGCTGCCTATAAAAGCTTGCATTTTTGTATTGTAAAGGGTTAGCTAATCAGTCAGTTAGATAGTTGGTCAGTTGATAGTTTGTAGATTCAGGAATCAGTCAGACAGACTGCGTTGTAATGGTCCAGACACCTAGTTGTCTGTGAGTCATTTGAGTCTGTATGTAACCATTCATAGAGAGGACAGAGAGGGAAGGATATATTGGAAGAAAGGCAACATAGAGATAGACCAGAGGTCTGGAAGAGACCCCACGTTGCATATGCAGTGCAACAGACTGTGCTAACTTCCCTCAAGATATATAATAGAAGCACAGTTTGGTGGACGTAGCTCCCATCCCGGGGGTGAACCACGTTAAATCTGCGTGTTATGTGTTGTATGAATGTGATTGTATTTGCTTATTGTTACTGGTTATTATGCATGTAATGATAGTAGCAGTAGATGAATGTATGTAGTGTTCCGCTCATGATAAGGCAAGAGGACAAAGATAAGTTGAAACCTTTCAGTAGGCTGTTTAAAGACTCCTTTACGTCTGTCTCTAATGACCAGTTACTCACAATATACTTCTAAGAAGTAGAGTTCGCACATCGGCACAGTCAACGCTAAGAGCGCAAGGTCGTAGTGGTAAGATATTGCAGAGAGGCGGTATCGCATCGGCAGAGGAGCTGCGGTGCGTGAGACTGCGAGCTGAGGGCTTAGCATTGAGGAGAGGATGGGTGTTCCACGGTGCGCAGCGATGCAGTAAGGTTGGGAATATTGTGAGTAAGTGGAATTTGTGCGACGCGAGAGGAAGTCGTACGACTGGTGCGGGGTTAAGCATCACACGGGTGAAAGTGCTGCGAGTAGAAGGGGACGTGCGATGCGTAGAGCTAGTTGACCTAGTGGCGCGCAGGAGTAAGAGAAAAGAAGTAGGATGTGCAGAACTTGGTCCAAGGCACTTGAGTCTTGGCCAACCCATTAGATTCACTTCGGGTGAGACTTCAGATCGCTTCGCGGTCTGTCGCCGAAAGGGCCAGTGAGTTTGGGGTGTTGTTGATTAATTATAGTAAACCCGGGTCTGCCCATGCAATCAACAAATGGTTCCGTTGCCGTCATAAACGACTGGGATTCAATGTTCTGTTGGCATCCTACGAGAGAAGAGTTTCACCAGTGGATGGATTCAGACTTAAGGGAGTTCGCCAAGAAAGAGAATAGGAGTCTGAGACTAAGCACAGAGGCCTGGCTAGAGAAGCATATCGCTTCAGACATAGACGCTATATTTTTTGTAACCTACGGAAACGAGCTTTTCGATTGGTTATCCAAGTTGACAGATAGCAACACATTCAAGAAGAAAAGAAACATCGTCTGGACACCGGAGCTGATTCAGACCGTACAGAGCCTTGACAATCCGATTACGAGAGCAGTGGACTTCTGGCTCACTAGTGTGCTAGAAGGCTACGTTACAGAGTTTGCAGTTGACCAGAGAAAGAGCTTTAGCGCAGCCGAACGATACTTCTTCAAAGGATATCGCGGTAAGTACCTAAG
>LPNX011114573.1:565367-575380 GCA_001517045.1 Pseudotsuga menziesii
GGCATCACATTAGGAGTCGTCTTAACCCAGCCAGGAGAAGGGAATCTTGACCATCCCATCACGTATTCTAGCAGAAAGTTATCAACAGCAGAAAAGAACTACACCACAACAGAAAGGGAGGGTTTAGCTATGGTATATGCGTTGTAGAAGTTCATGCACTATCTATTGGGCGCCTCGTTTAAAATGTTTACTGATCATTCCGCATTGAAGTACCTAGTCAATAAACCAGTGTTAGGGGGGAGAATCTGCAAATGGTTACTCCTCTTCCAGGAGTATGATTTTGAGATCATTGTGAAACCCGGCAGACTGAATGCAGGACCAGATCATCTGTCGCGGCTAGACTCAGGAGAAGAGCCCAGTAACCTAGAAGACAATCTGCCAGATGCACCGTTGTTTTCCATACAGATTGCAGATGAGTACTATGCCGACATTATTCAATTCCTCACCACAGGAGTAGCACCTGACGACTTTACTAAACAACAAAAGAAGCAGTTGGTTGTTAAGGCAGCAGACTTCACCCTCATTGCAGGATGTCTATACAAGTTAGGTCCGGATGAAGTTATGCGCAGATGCGTGATGCCACACGAGAAAGACACCATTATCAAAGAGGCTCATTCAGGAACCGCAGGAGGACATTTTGCAGGAAAACCGACCGCGCAGAAAATTCTAGACGCAGGCTTGTGGTGGCCTACAATGCATAAAGACACAAAGGACTTCTGCAGATGCTGCGATATCTACCAAAGGGTAGGAAAACCCTCACGCCGCGATGAAATTCCGCTGCGACCGTAGGTCACGCTGCGCGCATTCGACAAATGGGCTATCGATTTTGTGGGTCCAATCAACCCACCCAGGAAGCGCACTGGTGCGAGATACATCATCACTGGAACAGAGTACCTCACCAGATGGGCAGAGGCAAAGGCAGTAAGAAATTGTGATGCTGCTACAACGGCACAGTTCCTTTTTGAAAACATCATCAGCAGGTTTGGATGCCCAGTAATTTTGATGAGTGATCAAGGCACACACTTCTTGAACAGCACTATTGAGGCATTGACAGAAGAATTCCAGATTCAGCACTATAAGAGCACTCCCTACCATCCACAAGCTAATGGTACGGTCGAGGCCTTCAATAAGATTTTAGAAAATGCTTTTACGAAGATTTGCAATAACCAAAGGAATGACTGGGATCTCAGAGTTAACGCTGTGCTGTGGGCATACAGAACCACATGCAAGAAACTTACGAGACACACACCTTTCAGCTTGGTATATGGATAGGAGGCTGTTATGCCTATGGAGTATATTCTTCCTAGCTTAAGAGTCGCTCAGATTACCGGGATGACTGATATAGTCACGGTAGAGGAACGGTTAGCACAGTTGCTTACCTTGGAAGAAGACAGGTTCATCGCCGGATTCCATCAGAAAGTGCAGAAAGCACGAGAAAAAGCTTGGCATGACAGGCACATTAAGAATAAGATTTTCCAGATCGGAGACCTAGTGCTCCTGTATGACAGCAAATTCCTGAAGTTTCCAGGGAAGTTCAAAACACATTGGCTGGGGCCATATCAGATACAGCAAGTCACAGAAGGAGGTGCTGTTCAACTCAGTCAGTTGAACGGGGAGCTTCTTCCCACATGGATTAATGGCAGTAGGCTTAAGCTCTACAGTGCCAACCTCCCCACCTCTCCATCCTAGCATGAACACTTTATAGAGGTGCAGATGCCCAGTGTAGTTGAAAGGAGGCATCGCACCAGGAACTAGTCTACACCGGCAGACAGCCTAGTCAGGAGGAATCGCACCAGCGCGATTAAAAAAAAAAAAATTGACATCATTCGGTTGCGCAGGTGACAAGGAGGTTACATCGCAGCAATGTGACTTGTCACCATGCCATGTATCCAGTTTGGCAACTAACAGTGGACCGTCAAGTCACGATCTGACAGGCAGTTAATGAGGAAATGACCGGTATCCCTTACCGTAGATTTGGCGGCAGGCCTCATTAAGTTTCTAGATTTGGCAAAATCTTTGACAAGACCGACACCTGAGCATGCACAATTCGAGTAGCACGTGAGCATATTTCCGCATTAATTGAGGATCGAAATGGCGGGCATGGCATCATCCAGGCAATAATTAAGTCCGACGGGTTTTACCGGGATGACCGCTCCATCCGGGATCGTTGAATCGTCATAAATATAGGAACTACCCAGGTACGAGAGTCACATTTGCAAACATCCGAGAGCCATATAGAGCAGTCCTGAGTATCCCCTGTGCAGTATTAGCCAATCCAGTTACAGAGTACAGTGACTTCCAGAGTTCGAAGCCACTGCACGCCCAGAGTATTGAGCCAAGCGGATTCTGACTAAAAGCTAACCTCTAGAAGGCATGTTGAGACGTTTTGACCCTGGTCCTGGTGACCGTAGATCCGCCATGACGACGTCGCCCAGGGTTGTGAAACTAAGTACAGCACAAGTTAGACAGTCGCTAGGGATGAAGAATCAAGCGCCAGAAGTAGAAGTTGTCACTAAAGTCTCCGCTAAGGAGAAGAAGGACGCCGAGCCGACCACTGAAGATAAGAAAGCAGAGCAGAAGACTGATGAGAAGAAATCTCCCGCTACAAGGAAGGTAAAAATCAGAAAAAGAAAGCAACGGGAGAAGGTCGCTGACCCATCTGATCAGCTAACCGAAGAACAAAATATTCCTAAGGTACAGAAACAACATATGGTTGTCATAGATCAGAGGCAGCGTGCATGCTTGGAGAGGGTTGCTAAGCAAGAAAAGGCAAAACAGAACCCTGAGGATCCAAGGCAGCCTATGGACCTGGACCACTTCGAAGAGAAGAGAAGTGGAAGAAGACTGCAAACCCAGCGGAGGGGAGACTTCCAGAACGAGGACAAAGGCTTGTCCTTGGAGCGGAGTTCATGGCTTGCTTCTTCTCCGTCCACCAGGCTCTAGATGGAAGGAAAGGTTTGAGGAGGCTGGAAGATACAGATTTTCCTTGTGATAAAAGTTCTAACCCACATAAAGAGGAAAGGATATCTGTGGAACACTTCTCAAACACTAGAGCGCTCATAAAGAAGAAACAACGAAGAGAGCGACACCGTAACTATGGGCAGAAAGGATAAGAAATCCCACCGAGCTAAGTTACCAAAACTCCAGAAAGAGCGTGCCGAGGTAATGAAGCATGAAGTTGCAGAACTTCGGGGTAAGTTGCAGAAAACTTCGCAGGAGGCGAAGGAGAAGCTACAACAGGAGACCCCTGCGGGTAGTGGCTCGGGGCGAGCCACAAGTAAGTGTTAGGGGACTGTTGGAGCAGGATCCCGCAGCTACAGAAGAAGCTGCTAGTTTTGGCGGAAAGAGAGAAGTTTTGGCGGAAAAAGGACAGGGCGGAGCTACGACGCCGTAGCACGTTTCCAGCTGGAGAACAGAGCCGGAAACCATGACTTTTGGGATAGAAAATTCAAGAAGGCAACGGTACCTGAGCGGCCGAGAGAAGAAAGCTCAACCACTGCATTGAAGGCAGCGGCGGAAGACAGGAGGGCTTAGAGACCCTCATAAAGAAGAAGGAGCAATGAGGCTTAAGCATTGAAGGCGACGGACAGAAAGAGAAGCGGTGCATAGTACCCATGGTCAGTGCCGGCAAGCATGGAATACTGCAGAGAGCTGCGGTGTGACGGGAAGCGGCTACCTCAAGGACAGAGAGGACCGACTGTCACTATTTAGGGTATGGGTTTACTGTTGGGACAGGCCCACAGTGTTGTAATGGCACGACCTTCGGGCTGCCTATAAAAGCTTGCATTTTTGTATTGTAAAGGGTTAGCTAATCAGTCAGTTAGATAGTTGGTCAGTTGATAGTTTGTAGATTCAGGAATCAGTCAGACAGACTACGTTGTAACGATCCAGACACCTAGTTGTCTGTGAGTCATTTGAGTCTGTATGTAACCATTCATAGAGAGGACAGAGAGGGAAGGATATATTGGAAGAAAGGCAACATAGAGATAGACCAGAGGTCTGGAAGAGACCCCGCGCTGCATATGCAGTGCAACAGACTGTGCTAACTTCCCTCAAGATATATAATAGAAGCACAGTTTGGTGGACGTAGCTCCCATCCCGGGGGTGAACCACGTTAAATCTGTGTGTTATGTGTTGTATGAATGTGATTGTATTTGCTTATTGTTACTGGTTATTATGCATGTAATGATAGTAGCAGTAGATGAATGTATGTAGTGTTCCGCTCATGATAAGGCAAGAGGACAAAGATAAGTTGAAACATTTCAGTAGGTTGTTTAAAGACTCCTTTACGTCTGTCTCTAATGACCAGTTACTCACAATATACTTCTGAGAAGTAGAGTTCACACATCAGCACAGTCAACGCTAAGAGCGCAAGGTCATAGTGGTAAGATATCGCAGAGAGGCGGTATCGTATCGGCAGAGGAGCTGCGGTGCGTGAGACTGCGAGCTGAGGGCTTAGCGTTGAGGAGAGGATGGGTGTTCCGCGGTGCGCAGCGATGCAGTAAGGTTGGGAATATTGTGAGTAAGTGGAAGTTGTGCGACGCGAGAGGAAGTCGTACGACTGGTGCGGGGTTAAGCATCGCACGGGTGAAAGTGCTGCGAGTAGAAGGGGACGTGCGATGCGCAGAGCTAGTTGACCTAGTGGCGTGCAGGAGTAAGAGAAAAGAAGTAGGATGCGCAGAACCTGGTCCAAGACACTTGAGTCTTGGCCAACCCATTAGATTCACTTCGGGTGAGACTTCAGATCGCTTCGCGGTCTGTCGCCGAAAGGGCCAGTGAGTTTGGGGTGTTGTTGCTTAATTATAGTAAACTCGGGTCTGCCCATGCAATCAACAAGCTCGAAGGCTTATAGAATATACTTCCCAGGATTCAAGAAGATCGACATCAGTAGAGATGTAACATTTGACGAAGATTTAGCTTACATCAAATCTAAGAAGAGACCAGCTGAAGAACCTGAAGAAACAGAAGCACCCAGAATTCATGATACAACCGTGAACGAAGAAATTCAAGAAGAGGATCTAGAATTAGAAGAACCTCAAGAACCTGTGGATCCACCTCAGGAGAAGAATCCTCACAAGAGGAAACCTACTTGGGTACGTGAAATTATCCAAGGTGCAGAAAGATATGGAGCTTCAGAAGAAACACACAGAGGAAGAAAGAGAACTAGGTTCTGCTCCAGTTATGTAGCCCTGCTATGTGTCATTATTGATTAAGAACCTTCCAACTATGAAGAAGCGGTAGAAATAAAAGAATGGAAGGATGCTATGATCGAAGAGTATCAATCAATCATGAAGAATGATGTTTGGGATGTTGTCCCAAGACCAGAAGGGAATTCTATTGTAACTTCCAAATGGATCTACAAGATCAAGCATGTTGTAGATGGAAGCATAGAGAAATATAAAGCAATATTCGTGGCTCATGGCTTCTCCCAGAAAGAAGGAATAGACTATGAAGAAACTTTTGCACCTGTATCCAGATACACTTCCATCATATCAGTACTTACTCTAGATGCAGTGATGAAACGGAAGATACACCAGATGGATGTCAAGACTGCTTTCTTGAATGGTGTAGTAGAAGAGGAAGTGTATGTGGAGCAGCCACTCAGTTTTGAGACACATGACAGGGAGTCTCATGTGTGTAGATTGAAGAAAGCCTTGTACGGTTTGAAACAAGAAACCAAGACATGGTACAGCAGAATTGATGGCTTTCTATCCAGTTTGGGCTTTACCAAAAGTAAAGAAAATTCCAACCTTTACTACAAGGTTGAAAAAGGTAACCTAGTGATACTCCTACTGTATGTGGATGATTTGTTTGTAACAGGTATGGATGGGTTGATTGCTGATATGAAGAGGAAGCTTGCTGCCAAGTTTGAAATGAAATACTTGGGTATGATGCACTATTTTCTAGGCATGGAGGTGTGGCAGAATGCATATGGAATCTTCCTCGTACAAGGGAATTATGCAGTAGAGATCCTGAAGAGGTTTGGTATGATGGACTACAAGGCCATAACCACACCTATGGCATCAAACCTGAAGTTATTGAGTGATGCTTCATCAGAAGCGGTTGATGCTATGATGTATCATTAGATGATTGGGTCCTTGATGTACCTAACGAACACGAGACCAGATATTTGCTTTGTTGTGAACACCTTGAGCCAGTTCTTGACAGATCTGAGAAATGTTCACTTGATTACTACAAAGCATATTATGAGGTACCTGAAGGGTACAGTTGATTATGGGCTCAAGTACAAGGCAAATCAGAAGATTAACCTGGAGGGTTATGTTGATTCAGATTGGGCAGGTAGTGCCATCGATAGGAAGAGCACTTCAAGATGTTGCTTCAGTATGGGACCAGGTGTGATCTCTTGGTTTAGCAAGAAGCAGTCCTATGTGGCACTGAGTATAGCTGAAGCAGATTATGTCACAACTTGTTCAGCTAGTTGCTAGGCAGTGTGGCTGAGAAAGCTACTATCTAATTTATTTGATCTCCAGTTGGATGCTACTTGTATATATTGCGACAACCATAGTTGTGTGAAGTTGTCGGAGAACCCAGTGTTCCATGACAAGTCGAAGCATATCGAGATCAAGTATCACTATATCAGGGATATGGTGTAAAGAGGATCAGTGAAGCTCCATTATGTTGCGACGGACGAACAAAGAGTAGATGTATTGACGAAGCCATTGGTCCGAGTGAAGTTTGAGTACTTCAGGGAGAAGCTTGGTGTTCTCCAGATCGAGGTTCCCTCCAAGGGGAAATGATGAGTCCGTGATCCATTCTGACATGGTGAGAGGATTAGGTTCCTTCCATGTTCAGATGTAAGGGATGAGCCATTCTATCATGGTGAGAGGATTGGTTCCTTCCATGTCAGATGTGAGTGCTGAGCCATTCTGATGTGACTGTAGGATTGGTTCCTACATGATCATATATAAGTGTTGAATGCCATTCTTGGAATGGAGGCACCTGTTCAGTTACCAGGAATACTCAGCTTGGTGCTGAGATTCCATTCTCTGGGAGAATGGAGGCACCTGGTCAGTTACCAGGAATCCTCAGTCTGGCACTGAGAGCCCTTCCGATGCGGTGTGTTCGCACATGGTCGAATGTAAGTGTAGAGCCCTTCTGATGCGGTGTATTCACACATGGTCGGATGTTAGTGCAGAGCCCTTCCAATGCGGTGTGTTCGCACATGGTCGGATGTAAGTGTAGATCCCTTCTGATGCGGTGTGTTCGCACATGGTCGGATGTAAGTGCAGAGCCATTCCGATGTAGTGTGTTCGCACATGGTCGGATATAAGTGTTGAGCTATTCTGGTGCGATGTGTTTACACATGGTCAGATGTGAGTTATGGGCCTTTCTGATAGGATGAGGTCAAATGTGAGTGTTGGGCGTTCCTTTCTGACAACATGAGGTCAGATGTAAGTGTTGGACGGGCCATTATGACTTAGGGTCAGATATAAGTGCTGAAGAATACCTACATAGAGGCTAGGCCTACAACGAGCATAAAAAAGGGTTGGCTCTATAGAACTTCCTGTGATGAGAAGAATCAAGAGATAGCACCACTTTGAGATAGCACCGATGATGATGATCCAAAATTGATGATGATCTAGATCAAGTGATGATCCAGACTTGATGATAATCCAGATCAAGTGATGATCCAGACTTGATGATGATCCAGATCAAGTGATGATCCAGACTTGATGATGATATAGTGATGATGATCCAACAATGATGATGATCCAGCAGAGATGATCCAAATCTCGTAATGAAGAAGACTTGAAGATGAAGATGATGAGATGATCCAGTTGATACAAAGAAGAAGACCAGTGCTGAAAATTGTGTCGAGAGAATACCTTCCTAGTTAAGAGGGAGTGTTGATGTATTTGTAACTTCAGAATGTATTCACTTGTATATTTCATGTATTGTACCCCGATGTTTATTATGGGAAGTATCTGCAATGTAATTGAGTCATTTCATGCCTCGATGTTCCCATCGGGAGGTTCTATAATGTAAACAAGTCATCTCAAGTCATTGTGGGTAACCCTCCTATTGTTCAAGGGTTAAAGTCCCCGCAGTTGTGGGGCCCTAGGGTTATTAGACTCTCCTAGAGAATTCAGCCCTAGTGAGTTATTGTCAAGTCGGGAATTAGTATAAATAGCGAGTGAGCCTCTCTATTTATCACACACTCACTCACACTCAGTTGTAGCGCATAACTGAGAGAGAAGAAGTTGTTGGAACAAGAGAGAGAGACTACTACTGTTGGAAGATCATCTTACTGTTTTTGGGGTTTTGCTTTTGGTGTTGATTCTATCTCTGAGGAAGTTGCATGGTTTTCTCCTTTATGGTTTCCCCAAGGAAAAAATTTGTGTTCATTGTCTCTTATGTTTGATTGTTGTGCTTGTTATTCTCTCAGTTAAATATCCTAAGATAATGCTAGCTTTAAATTATAAAAAATCTAACATTAAGTTTGACAAAGAAGGAAGCAGAAGAATGAATACGATGGTGCATAATGAGGTTGTATATGTAATAGCGAAAACGAGGGTGTTTCCCAAATCTATCGTCATGATAGTGGATGAGGTGAAGTGCATACTCATGTGTCTCAATTTGATAAAGACGTGGTTGTTTGAGAATTGTAGCACCTGTGGGGAATAAGGTTGGGAAGGCCATAGATAGAAGGCCTTTTGTGTTGTACACGTTTATAGATGAAGTGCCTATAGGGGGGCAATCAATGGAAGGTGGCAGTGGGTTTTCTGTTATGCACAAGAAACATCTTATTTCCTCAACCTCGATTCTAGAATTTGCTTGTGTAGAAATAGAGGAGGATTTTAATTCATGAGGTTTGTTGTAATCCTACAGATCACATAAGGTTACCAATAATACATATAACAATATACACAGATGCAAGAGACAAGAACTGATAACAAGAACAGATTATATTATTCTCAATAGATCATACAAAGCCAAGAACTGAACTGTACGGTGTTCTTGTGTGGCTCAACAGCCTAATATACAGGTTACAAACAGTTACAATAACTACCTGTCGGTTCACCGAACAGAAACGACTATTAGTTAACAGACTAACTACTGTGTTTACTCGGCCGACCGACATAGTCGGTCCCTCGACTTAGTCGGTCCCTCGACTTAGTCGGTCCCTCGACTTAGTCGGCTGATCGACTAAGTCGGTCTTCGTTCAAGTCGACTTATGTCGACTTACTCCTTCTACATCTCCCCCACAAACAAAACCATTTCTTCGTCCCGAAGAAAGAGGGGGGTAAACACAAAATAGATTAGTATGCCCAGAATTAGATCGGCAAGAGAGAAACTGCTACTGAGGTGGGCTGTGCAACCGAATAGTTGGTCTTCTTTGTACACAGACTTCGACTATGGCTGGTGCTGTGATGGCAAGCTGATGTTGAAAATCCGTCCATGTATGCAAGGCTTTCTGAATGTCGATAGTCAGAGTAGTGAGATTTGAGAGTACCGACATCTTCTCTGCCATTGCCATTTCTGCAATATTTTCCATGTTGGGGCCCAGCAGCTGATTGTGTTCTTCCGCCGTCTCAAGGAGTCTTTTCATCTGCGGGCAGATGTTGTCAACTTTCTCCAAGTTGGGAAGTGCGTGCTGAACCCACTGGTGTGCCTCACGTTCCAACTGCTGCAGCTTATTGCTTTCCATCACTATTTGGTCCTCGATTGTCTGCCTCAGTTCTGTCTCAGTCGACTTCCTTCTTTCCAAGGCCTGAATGCCTTGTCTGGTCTGCCTTGTCTGACTATATACCTGCCCATAATGAGTAGGCCATTCTCGGAGTACTTCTTCGGTTACAATGGATTCCTCCATGTGGTCTTGTAGAAGTTTGTGAGCCTCCGAAAATGCTGTGTGTTGAGTCAGGAGAAGTCGGACAGTTTCTTCTTTTTGCTCGGCCTTAGTCTCGTGGAGGTGGATCTGGATGGTCGACACCAACCCTTCAAACAGCTGATAGGCTCTGTCCAGTGGTCGGTCGGTAGCAGCTTCGACAGGT
>LPNX011114581.1:760-86900 GCA_001517045.1 Pseudotsuga menziesii
GATGAAGTCTATTAGCGATTTATTGTAGCTCTGATAAGTGGCTTTTTGATGATTCTTTCTTAATAAAATAACCGTTTTTGTTTAAAAAAAGTATGACACATTGGTGTCTGTTTATGGTATTATTCCCTTGGTGTTTTTACTATCTAAAATACACATCAAGGTGTCTAAATATGTTGTACGCACCGATGTTTAGTGTTGGTATTTTAATTGGTTGTTATGTATAAGTTTGTAGTGCATTGACGTGTATTAGTTATTTAATAGCACATTAATGCAATTAAACAATTGAAGTGTGCCAATTAAAAAAAAACTCCATTAGAACCTTAGGCATCCAATTTTTTTAGTTATATTCAAACTCTGTTTAAAACTATGTTAAAACATTTGCTTCCAATAATGGAGGTTTCGCTAACAAATTTTCCTGATCTTCTAACATTGAAAACCTTTGTAGAAGCCCGCACTAGAAGGTGTTTTCCTTATAGCGGAAAAAGAAGCAGGAAGAACAAAATCATAAAGAACAAGAGGGAAATAAATAAGAAATGAAAATGAAGTAAGAAGGTTAACAAAAACATAAAGAAGAAGAGAAGCATAGGGAAGAATAAAGAAGAGAGCAAATAGAAGCGAAAGCCGAGAAGCATAGAGAAGAATAAAGAAGAGATAAAGAAGAAGAGAAAGTTAAGTCGATACATAAGATAAGATAAGATAAGATAGTTTTAATCATGTGCAACAAATGACCATAAAATTAGGTCAATGGAACTATTGAGTAAAATGATGTTAGTGCAAAGCATGATAATCAATTTGGATCCTATAAAAAAATGAATATACGTAAAATAAAGTATGAAATATATGCTAAATCATGAAAACACCCCATCATTGAGTATGGGAAACCACACAAGGAGGAATATGTGCAAAGGGTATGGATGCAAGAACTAGGCAACACATAAGGATATAGAAATATCATGGTTCGCTAGATCCACCTCCCCTAACACCCAAGGTTGAATGGGAAAATCTCATGATACAATGAGGTTCAAAGGACAAGCTGGGAGGATAACTACAACACCCACTAAGTTATTGTGTGGAATGGGTCACCTGCCGCTAAGGCCTAAATGATATTGTCCACCTACTAGTGAGGGATCTCGTATGGTAATTTTGTAGAGCTCTTCGGAAAGGAGGAGTGGTTATTTGAGTCCACATTGCGTTGGAGTTGGTAATAATGTTTCCATCCATCTACCACTTGGTGCCCCCCCTTGATGGGAGCAATGTAAAAAATGAAATGATCCTTTGGGTATAGTTTGGTATAGGAGGAGGTTGAAGAATGTGGGATTGAAGCTTGAGGGCTTCCTACATGTATAAATCCATGCATCTTTGATTGTGGTATCTGAAGAAAAATGAGGAATTGGGTGTTAGAGTCCCTCTAAACAAACAGTCGAATTGCCCATGCATCTCACAGTAGATGGAGATGTTGAAATATTGTAACTTCGAAGGATATTCTATTGTACTTTTGTTGTATTCTCCTTCGGAGATGTCATTGGTGCAATTGGTCATGTAAAATTCATGAGGTAAAACCTCCATTGTAAGTCGGGGAAATAGTACCCACAAAAGTAATATATAAGAATGTATTTTGTGTCTTCCTAGGTAGCTCGACCCTAATTATAGAACCTGGTCGACCTAGTCAATTAGTTGAGTCACTCACCTGATGAATATAAATAGTTGAGGCGCCTCTCTCATTTATACACACCTTACACTCAAGCATTGCACAAGAGAGAGAGAAAAATAGAGTATACCATGGAAGAGGAGCAACTATTCTTGTTCTTGTGGTTTTACATTGTACTTGCTTGAATTATATACTGAGGAATTGTTGTGGGGTTTTCTCCCTTGTGGTTTCCCCGAGGAAAATCTTTGTGTTCTTTTGTGTGGTTGTGCTTGTGTTTCTTTCAATCATCCTTTGCTTATGGTTATGATGATAAATGTTTTAGATCTTCTATAACAATTAAAATCTAACAGGGTATCAGATCCACCCTGAAACAAGTCTGTGTGCATCTAAAACATTGCTACGACTACAACTACTCGAGATTAGGTTTTCATGCCTAAAAACCCTAGAAGGAAACATATAGTCATCTCATAATTTTTACTATAAATCAAGTTTGGCGAAGGATCAGGAGCTTAAAATATTACAAGATGAATTTGAAATCTTGATGTACCTTGTGTGAAAGTTCTAGCCTCATATTCACTATAATCTAGGAGATATGATTCCTCTAACTCAGGGTTCCATCCTCTCCAAGAATTCATCCTTAAACATGTGACCTAGGGATAATTGTTATATCTCGGGATAGGAAGGTCCAAATGAAATTTTACAAGATGTTATAGTTAGGGAACATACTATAGTTTATGTGGTCAACGTTTCAGACCCTAAAGGTGAAACAGTGACATGTGGAAGTCTTTACAAGTTCGCTATGTTGAATAGTCCTAAAATAAGTCACCTTAGGAAACTTCGCATAAGTCCCACTTGGTGAATCCAATTATTATCTAACATGTGGGTTTGGAAAGAAGACAACCAAGCTACTTCGAGACAAATTTTTAGACCGTGAGGAGCATAAACTTCAAAGCTATAGCCAAACAAGATCAGTCAATTCTACAGAAGAAACTAGAGAAAAACTAGGACTTCCTATTCTAGGCACCTTCCTCCACCAATCAGTTGAAAAAGGAGGACCATCGAACTCGCCCTAGGAGGTCGCATATTTTTGTGTAACAATTTTTTGTACTTTCAATTATTTACCTAACATTGCTACCAAGGAAACTAAGGCATCAAATATTTTGCAGTTATGTCCACGGTTTGGGGAAAATAAGTATGCTGTTCAGCTCACCTTGAGGAGGCACATATTTCTATCCAATCATATATGAAAGATACCCAAGTTGAAAGATTAGAGTTTCTCTGTCAAACCCTAAGTCCACCAGAAGCAGTATTCTAGAAGAGCCTTCAAGTAAGCATCAAATTGAAGCAATCTCACTGGTAAGTTGTATCCTCTCTATTTCGATTTGAGGTTCTCATTTTTATCATTATGGTAAACTGTACCAAACTTGAGGACAAGATTGAAAGAGTCAAGAAATTCTAAGAATGGAAGTATGGAGTGCTTCTCATACTTGAAGAAGCATGACATGGAGAACTATGTCAAAGAAGAAGCTACATATCCAGAGGGAGATAAAGTCAAAGCAAAGAACAAGAAGATGAGTATTTATGTCTCCATTGGATATCACATGTATCATCCTTGAAGACTCTCAAGGATATGATCGATGCATTGAACAGGTCGTACGAAGATGACCTTGAGAAATCAACTCAAGGATGTCAAAAAACATCCAATGTTACTTCACAAGGAGATCTCAGCTTAAGGATCAATTATAAGCCATCGGAGACAATGTCAAAGAAGCATAAGCATAGATTACAACTTTGAATGGTATTCCAAGTTCAGTCGAGGGAGTTGTTCTAGAAGGAAGCTCACCTATGTAGGAATGCATTGATGGAAAGAGAAGAAGAGACAGACAAATATGACAGTCAAGCCTTAACAACTCATGCCAATAAGAGAAAGAACAATAAGGAAGAACATTCCCATAAAGAATAGAAGGACATCTCACAACTCAGATGTCCAGTTGTGAGGAGAAAGAACACTTTGCGAAAGAATGTTCCAAGAAGGAAGAATGGAAGCATGATTTGAGCAATAAGTACCATTCGATCATACATAATGATGTTTGGATATGAGTTTGAGACATGAAGGGAAGTTTTTTTAAAGTCTTCCAAGAAGATCTACAATGATCAAGTATACAACAGATCGAAGTATCAAAAGATATAAGGCAAGGTTTGTGGTTTCTATCAAAAAGAAAGAGTCGATTATGGCAAGACACTTCTCTAGAGGCTAGACACGCCTCTTCAATGGTGGATATTACATTAGATAGTTGGTGTAATCAAAGTAGAAGAACAGATCAAGCAACTTACAGGGTTTGAGACTCTTTACAAAGAGCCACCTATGCATAGAAGGAGTTGTATAAGCTCAGTAGGAACCCATGGGATAGCACATACAATTACATGAGGAGCTTGAGGATCAACTAGAGTGACACAAATCCCAATATTTACTAAAAGGTTGAAGATAGAAGCCTAGAAAGCACGAGAAGCTCATAGATGGGTGCAAGAGAAAACTTGCAACAAAGTTTGAGATGAAGGATCTTGGTATCTAGTGAACTCGACAGGTTAGTAGTAGAGGAAGCTACTGGTCACTCCAATGTCCTAATGTAGAGAATACAAGATGCAAAGGGAGGATGGTACTCCACCTCAGAGGGAGTGACTACGATAGATCTCAAGGTTAGAGAATCTGGACATGATTCTTGGGACTAGAGGTCCTCAGAATCATACGATGAAGTTGAACACATTGGCAGAGACTCCAGTAATTTAAGAAGACAAACAGAAGGATGGAGTCTACCAAACAAACAAAGATAAGTATTTGAATTGCCATTCCCTATATATCTAGTTGTTCGGTTATGTAAATAGATATGTTCTTAGATTTAGGAAGTGTATTATGTATGTTAGATTGTTTTGCACTTATGAACAATTTAATGCTAATATGCATATGATGGGTAAGTGGCTTATGGTGTTGTACAACATTGCTACTTATCTAGAATGAAACCTCTTTGCTAACATAATGTCTTGGTAGAGATGGACGGCATCTAAAAAGTTATTGTATGTATACAGGATATGGATGAATGTTGTATTAGCTAAAGTAGTTTCATAATTACATAACACATATCTTTATGCATAAGAATTTTTCATTATGAAGATGTTATGAAATGTTTCTAAAAGAAACGATGAAGTTGTGGATGTACGATGCAGTTGTGAATGTACAAAAGGAGAATGATAAAGAACAAGTGGCATAAGGGATATGCAAAGCTTAAGTATGCTCCTACAGAGGAACATGTGGTAGATGTGTTGACTAATCCTCTATCTCATGTAAAGCTTGAACAATTTCGAGACAAGACCTCCCTGGAAAGAGGGAGCGACTGGAGAATATATCTGAGTTCAACATGGTACAACAGGATGGACAGCTTCCTGATGGACTAAGGATTTACCAAGAGTAAACCGAGTTCCAACCTTTACTTTAAGGTTAAATGCAGAAGGATGGTATGTATTGATGACCTCACAAGAGAGGACAAACTCATTATGGATGCAAATAGGAAATGCTAAAAATAGCACTTGAGGATGATGTTTCAATTTGGGATCAGGTGTGATCTCATGGATTGGTGTAGTTTGAGAGGACCTTCCTCGAAAAGGGGAGCAGTGATGATGATGTTGCAGACCTTCCTCGAAAGGGGGATCAGCGAGGATGATGTTGTACACCTTCCTCGAAAGGGGGAGCAGTGACGATGATGTTGTGGTGGGATTATATCATCCCTGGACATTATTCCTAAAGTGATCTGCAGAATTTTGTATGTGTGTGATAGGATTGTATCATCCATGGACATTAGTCCTAAAGTGATCCGGGGACTTTTGTCTCCGTGTGGAAGGATTGTATCTTCCCTCGACATTAGTCCTAAAGTGATCCACAAAATGTTTTCTCTGTGTTAAAGTATTGTATCGCCCCCGAACATTAGTCCTAAAGTGATCCACAAACTTTTGACTATGTGTGGTAGGATTGTATCATCCCTGGACATTAGTCCTAAAGTGATCCGCAGACTTTTGTCTCTGTGTGGAAGGATTGTATCATCCCTGGACATTAGTCCTAAAGTGATCTGCAAACTTTTGTCTCTGTGTGGTAGGATTGTATCATCACTGGACATTAGTCCTAAAGTGATCCGCAGACATTTGTCTTTGTGTTGTGGTAGGATTGCATCATCCTTGGACTTATGTCCTAAAGTGATAGGGGTTGATCATCTTGTAATTGGATCCACATAATTTTGTCTCCGTGAGGTGGTAGGATTGCATCATCCTTGGACTTATGTCATAAAGAGATAAGGGTTAATCATCTCGTAATTGGATCCACAGACTTTTGTCTCTGTGACATGGATAGGATTGTATCATCCTTGGAATTATGTCCTAAAGTGAAAGGGATTGATCATCCCATAATTGGATCATGTGTGTTGCAGGTTCAATATTTTCATACTGATGATATGGAAGGTTCAATATTTCTATACTGATGATGATGAGGTACTTTCAGTATTTCTATACTGATATTAATGATGATGTTGCTTCAGCATTTGTATGTTGTTGTTGATGATGTGATTGTGGTCCTAGCACCCCGTGCTAATGATATTGATGTGGTTGAAGTCACAACACTTTATGTTGATGATGATGATGTTATTGTTAGAAAACAGGACCGCAGAGCAATAACATATATATAGTTAAATCAATAAACAAGATGCAAAACACATTAAAACATTACAGAGAGACACAGATATAACGTGGTTCACCCAAACGATGGGCTACGTCCATAAAGAAATTTCTAGTCCTTTTATTACAGTCCAGAAAGATGAAGGGATACACCCTGCAGCAAAACCGATGCACTTCCTCTTCACGCTCTCACAGTCTCTCTTTTAATACAATACAATACCATGCTCAGTCATTTTACAATGCTTTCTTTTATAGGGGAAATACAATGGGAAAATTCTAGGGTTAACCCAATACCATGGGTCTGCAAAACTGTTGGCCAACACACATCCCAATTTTTTTTTATTGGGGGCTCCACCCCCCAAACCCCCTTTTTCGAGGCACTGCTCCGAACTCCAAGGCAGGGGGAATGAGTGTACAGTACTCCTGGGTTACAATCACAATTGAATAATATCTCTGGATCTGGAAGATTAGGCTCCACAACCAACAATCTCCCACTTGGAGACTGATCATAGCAACTCCACCGCTACTGCACTTGCTAGTCTATGCTCTGGACCTTGGACTTGGCAAATTTCTTATTTTCACCTTCATGCTTGAAAGCCAATAGAAACTGAGCAGGAACTCAGTTTCTCTCTGGTTACTCCCTTTGTCAACATGTCTGCAGGATTTTGTCTAGTGTGTATCTTTTCCAGTTTTAATAGTTCTTCATCTAGAACAAATCTTATGAATCGGTACTTGAGTTGTATATGTTTAGTCCTCGAATGAAAGGCTGATTTCTTTGCAAGATGAATAGCACTTTGGCTGTCACTGTAAAGCCTACTATTCTCCTGCTTCTTACCCAATTATTCCATGAACCTCTGCAACCAAATCATCTCCTTACTAGCCTCTGTAGCAGCAACATACTCTGCTTCCATTGTTGAAAGTGCAACAACCTGTTGCAGTTTTGAAATCCAACTTACTGCTGTTCCACCTACAGTAAACACATACCCTGTGGTGCTCCTCCTGCAGTCTTTATCACCAGCCATATTTGCATCAACATATCCCTGTAGAACAGTGTCTGAACCTCCAAAACATAATGCATGAGAAGTGGTACCTCTCAAATACCTGAGAATCCACTGTACTTCTTTCCAATGCTATTTACCTAGATTATTCATATACCTGCTCACAACTCCCACTTGCATGTGCAATATCTGGTCTTGTGCACACCATGGCATACATCAAGCTCCCAACCACTGATGAATAGGGAATATTGGACATATAATCTATCTCTTCCTATGTCTCTGGACACATATCCTTGCTTAGTTTGAAATGGTTGGCCAAAGGTGTACTGACTGGTTTTGCATTCTACATTCTAAACCTCTGCAACACTTTTTCTATGTACTCACCTTGAGACAACGTCAATTTGCGATTTTTCCTGTCTCTTGTTATTCTCATACTAAGGATTTGCTTTGCAGCACCCAAATCCTTCATCACAAATGTTTTAACTAGTTTTCTTTTGAGCACATTTATATCCTGCATGTTAGACCCTGCAACAAGCATGTCATCCAAATACAATAACAAGATAATATATCTTCCGTTATCTAGGCTCTTGAAATAAACACAGTGGTCAGAATGACATCTTTCATAACCTTGTTCTATCATAAACTTATCAAATTTTAAATACCACTACCTTGGAGCTTGCTTCAGGCCATACAAATCCTTCTTCAACCTGCAAACCAAATTATCCTTCCCTTTGACCTCATACCCTTGTGGCTGCTGCATATAAATCTCTTCCTCCAAATCCCCATGGAGAAAGGTCATTTTTACATCTAACTGTTCAAGATGCAAATCTTCTACCACCACTAGACTTAAAATAGTTCTAATTGAAGTCATTTTAACAATAGGAGAAAATATTTCATCAAAGTCTATACCTTTCTTTTGTGCAAACCCCTTTACAACAAGTCTAGCCTTGTACCGCTTCTTTCCTCCATCTTCTTCCTTCAACCTGTAAACCCATTTATTCTGCAATGCCCTTTTTTTTGCAGGCAACTCAACCAGATCCCAAGTATGGTTTCTTACCAATGAGTCCATCTCATCATCCATGCCTTGCTCCCACTTCTTTCTAGTTTCTACCTGCATTGCTTCTTCAAAACATTCTAGTTCACCAAAATCAGACATCAATAAATAATACAGTGAAGGAGAGAATCGTTCAGGGGGTCTACTTAACCTGGTGGAATTTCTTATAGTTGCAGGAGTTTCAGGTACCTGCTGCTGCTCTTGATTTTCTGGTGCTTTTGGAACTTCATTTTCTTTGATTTCATCAAGCACTGTGTACTCTGTGTTTTCCTTTTCTTCTTTCTTTCCCTGCAACTGATCTTTGTACATGACCTTTTCATTGAATACTACATCTCTACCCCTAATGATTTTGCAATTTTTAAGATCCCATAAGCAATAACTGAAATCATCAACCCCATATCCAATAAAGGTACATTTCTTCGATTTAGCCTCAATCTTTGTTCTATCATCTTTATCAATATGGACAAATGCTTCACAACCAAAATTTCTCAGAAATTAGTATTTTACCTGTTTGCCTGTCCATGCCTCCTATGGAATGCCACCATCCAAAGTGCTTGAAGGCCCTCTATTTATTAAATAAACAACAGTGTTTACAGCATCAGCCCAAAAGTGTAAGGGCAACCCTGCATGCAATCTCATACACCTTGCACGCTCCATGATCGTTATGTTCATCCTTTCTGACACACCATTTTCTTGGGATGTTCCAGGGACTGTCTTCTCTCTGTGAATCCCATTGTGTGAACAATAACTGTCAAACTCCTTGCTATAGTACTCGCCTCCATTATCAGATCTGAGACATTTCAACCTTTTTCCTGTCTTATTCTCACCCAAAGCTTTCCACTTCTTAAAAGTATCAAACACATCAGATTTTTGTCTAATGCAATAAACCCAAGTTTTTCTAGTTGCATCATCAATAAAAGTAACATAATAACGAGAGCCACCAAGAGATTGTACTTGAGCTGGTCCCCATACATCTGTATGGACAGGCTCTAACTTTTCACTCTTCTTTTATTTCCCAACCCTGAGAAATCTAACTCTCTTCTGTTTTCCATAAACACAGTTCTCATAGAATTCCAAACTTACCTGCTTCAGATCAGGAAGCAATTTCCTTGAGTGGAGAATTTGCATCCCCTTCTCACTCATGTGGCCAAGCCTATGATGCCACAATGCCGCACCTATTTCTGTGGAAGCTACAGAGATAGAATAATTAGTATTATGAGGACATAAATATAACATACCTATCATATCTCCTTTTGTAATTACCATTGATCCTTTAGTGATCTCCCACCACATTTCTCCAAACATAGACAAACAACCGCTATCTCCCAACTACCCTGTTGAGATCAGATTTCTTTTCATAGTAGGAATGTGTCTTACATCCTTTAGCAGCCATTCACTTCCATTATTTAACTTAATCCGTACCTTACCCTTTCCAACAATTTTACATGGTTCATCATCCCCCAATAGCACATGCCCAAAATCACCTTGAACATAATCATGAAAGAATTTCTTATGGGGTGTAGCATGACATGAAGCCCCTGAATCTACTACCCATTAATCACTAGTATTATCTAATGCAAGAATCAAAGCATCTTGTAACACATCACCTGTTACATTCGCTTCCTGAGTAGTCTCTTACTGTCTGTCTCCTTTTTTCTTTGGAGCTCTGTAGTCTTTCTTCAGATGTCCTTTCTTACCACAGTTCCAACACTCTATTTTTCTGAATCTGGACTTGGATCTTCCCTTTTTAGACTTGCTGTGATTTCCTGGGCTCCTTCCTCTCTCGTTTTGTCTCCCTCTGCTCTCCATGGTCAACACATTACTTGATGTCTCACCTGTGCTTTTTCTTTGCATTTCCTCGCTAAGAATAACACCAACAACATCATCAAACTTAAGAGTGTTTGAACTAGGGACATAGTTACTTACAGCCATGACTAAGCTATTCCAACTTTCTGGCAATGAGCACAAGATTATAAGAGCCCTAACCTCATCATCAAAGTTCACTTTTACAGAACTTAACTGACTGGTAAGTGTATTAAACTCATTTAAATGGTCAGCAATAGATCCACCTTCTGACATCTTCATATTAAATAAATGCTTCATTAAAAATACCTTGTTAGAAGCTGAGGGTTTTTCGTAGAGCTTACTCAATGCGCTCATCACACCCTCTGTTGTTTTTTCTTTCGAAATATTGAAGGCCAACGACAAAGCCAGGCACAACTGTATTGTTCCTAGTGCCTTTCTGTCAAGAACCTCCCATTCTTCATCCTTCATAGATGCCGACTGTTTTGCTTTTCCACCCAACGGCAGGTATAGATCCTTCTGGTACAGATAGTCCTCCATTTGCATCTTCCATAATTGATAGTTTTGGCCATTAAATTTCTTGACCCTAAACTTTCCTTCTTCCACCATTGCTCCCACTCGAACCATGAACCCTTCTTTCCTGCGAGTTTACCAACCAAATAGGCCTTTTGGCTTTGATACCAATTGTTAGAAAACGGGACCGCAGAGCAATAACAAATATACAGTTAAATCAATAAACAAGATGCAAAACACATTAAAACATTACAGAGAGACACAGATATAACATGGTTCACCCAAACGATGGGCTACGTCCACAAAGAAATTGCCAGTCCTTTTATTACAGTCCAGAAAGATGAAGGGATACACCCTGCAGCAAAACCGCTACACTTCCTCTTCACGCTCTCACAATCTCTCTTCCAATACAATACAATACCATGCTCAGTTGTTTTACAATGCCTTCTTTTATAGGGGAAATACAATGGGAAAATTATAGGGTTAACCCAATACCATGGGTCCGCAAAACTGTTGGCCAACACACATCCCAACAAAAAAATTTATCGGGGGCTCCGCCCCCGAACTCAAAGGCAGGGGGAATGAGTGTACAATACTCCTGGGTTACAATCACAACTAAATAATATCTCTAGATCTGGAAGATTAGGCTCCACAACCAACAATTGTTTCAACATTTTTATGTTGATGATGATGACGTTGTTTCAACATTTTTATGTTGATGATGATGATTTTGTTTCAACATTTTTATTTTGATGATGATGATGTTTCGGCATCTCTGTGCTGATATTGCAGATAATGATATAACATGTATTGATGATGTTGATTTAGGACTAACATGCTAATGATGATGTTGTTGTCTCAATATTTATGTACTGACGATGCAGATGATGATGTTTCATTATTTACATACCGATGTTGTAGATGAGGTTTCAGTATTTACATACTGATGATGCAGACAATGATGTTGTAGTATTTACATACTGATGATGCAGGTGATGATGTTTCAGTATTTACATACTAATGTTGTAGATGATGTTTCAGTATTTACATACTCATGATGCAAATGATGATGTTTCAGTATTTACATATTGATGATGCAGATGATGATGTTTTAGTATTTACATATTGATGTTACAGATGAT
The DNA here is from genome assembly GCA_001517045.1 of Pseudotsuga menziesii. Classification (NCBI taxonomy): domain Eukaryota; kingdom Viridiplantae; phylum Streptophyta; class Pinopsida; order Pinales; family Pinaceae; genus Pseudotsuga; species Pseudotsuga menziesii. Next base: position 12,635 of record LPNX011114581.1, read on the forward strand.
GTTTCGGTATTCACATATTGATGTTACAAAAGAAGATTCAGTATTCACATACTGATATGGCAGAAGAAGATTCAATATTCACGTATTAATGTTACGGAAGAAGGTTTAGTATTCGCATACTAATGTGGCAGAAGAACATTTAGTATTCACATACTGATGTTGCAGAAGATGATCCAATATTCTCATAATGAGATTGAGGATGAAGATGCATGATGTTGTTCTAAAACTTCCTATGACATATAGAGATTCACCAGTCAGTTGTACAGTTATGATGATGGTTGTAGAATACCATCCTAGTTAAGAGGGAGTGTTGTTGCAGATGATGTTGTTGTTGATCGAAAGATCAAGTGTTGATGTAAATGATCGAGTGATTGAGTGTTGCAGAAGATAAAGACTCAATGTTGTAGAAGATGATGCTCCAGTACTGGAGATTTGAAGATGTTCCGGTAACTATTCCAGTTGCTGATATTGTTGAAGAAAACTTCCGATGATTTGTAGATGTATCACCTTGATGTTATTGATGATGCTCTCTCTCCTTGCTCCTATAGTTGATGTTGTTGTTTTCAGTAGAATACCCTTATTGTTAATGGGGAGTGTTGAAATATTATAACTTCGAAGGATATTCTATTGTAATTTTGTTGTATTCTCCTTCGGAGATGTTACTCCTCAATTCAGAGATGTCCTTGATGTAATTGGTCATGTAAAAGCCATGAGGTAAAACCTGTTAAATTTTTGAACCGTTGATCTACAGGCTAATGAGAGAAATTGAGAAGTAGAATTATGTAGTGGAATATCAAGAAAAATGTACACTGAATAAGAAAATTTTGAGAGAAATCTTATAAGAATTGATCAGTTAATTACAACATTATTCTTTATTATTCCAACAGTAATACAATGGTGTTACAATAAGAAGAATTCAAATCATGTGGATAAGATTAGAATCTACCAACTAAACCTGACTAACTGGCTAACTCGGTGTGTCTAAATCACTACATGGGAGCAACTAGTCTAACTCCTAATGTCTAAATTAGTCTGCAATCAGTTAAACTTATGAGGTAGGTGGAAAAATGTGCCACTTCCCCATGCATTCATGAAAAACTTGCGCTAGACTAACTAAGAGTGATCTAACTGATTGTAATTGGAGGTTGACTCATCATAACTACCTACCTACCACAAACAACTGATGGAGGTTGTTGGTGGCACTCAAAGTGGCTCCTAGAATGTAGGGATTGGAACCGGTGGCACCAAATGGCATCGGTGGCACCAATGGCACCGATGGCACTAGTGGCACCAATGGCACCACTGGCACCAATATCATGGTGGCACCAAACTCATCCAAATGACTCCTAAGTTAGGAAAGATGATCAATTAGACTATATATGGACAAGGAAGGATTATTTAATCCTAACAAAACCTCCGTTGTAAGTCGGGGAAATGGTACCCACAAAAAGTAATATATAAAATATATTTTGTGTCTTCCTAGGTAGGTCAGCCATTGGCCAACCTAGTCAGTTAGTTGAGTTACTCACCTAGTGAATATAAATAGGTGAGGAACCTCTCTCATTTATACACACCTTACACTCAAGCATTGTGCAAGAGAGAGAGAGAGAGAGAGAGAGAGAGAGAGAGAGAGTATACTGTGGAAGAGGAGCAACTATTCTTGTTCTTGGGGTTTTACACTATACTTGGTCGAATTCTATACTGAGGAAGTTTTGCGGGGTTTTCTCCCTTTTGGTTTCCCTGAGGGAAATATTTGTGTTCTTTTGTGTGGTTGTGCTTGTGTTTCTTTCAGTGATCCTTTGCTTATGGTTATGATGTTATGATGCTAAATGTTTTAGATCTTGTATAACCATTAAAAATCTAACAGGAGAAACAAAAGGTGAAGTTTTCCTCTATCTTGACCTCCTGAAAATGGCACAACTAGGAAATCATGTCTACTCGAATAATATGGTGATCTCTTTGGACCCAAATTCTAAGTTAACCAACTCATAACCGAACCAAAGGGATACAAAGAGAGTGCACATGATTTTGATATGTGTACGAGGGTTGGATAAAGAATCCATCTCTCAACTCCAAAATGTGCTTGACATAGAAGGCCATCTTCCAATGTTGTAAACTGTTATGTCATTGATTAAATATATGTATGTTTTACAATATTATAATGAACAAATATGTAATCAGTTGGTATATTTGTTTGATACAACAAGTTAATGGAATGATTATATCTAAACACAATAATTAAAATATAAAAATTAACATTATTGTTAAAAATCTTTGATTTTCTAATGATTAATTGACATTTTGTAAAAAATAAACAATAAGTTGCATTTACATGCTTGTAACGTTGAAACATTCAACACTGCAACATATTAGTGCATTATATTCATGTGGACTAAATATTGCAAAATATATATATATATATATATATATATATATATATATATTACACATCAGTGTAGTTTATACATATTTAAGCATCAGTGCAATAAAATTGTTAAAAGCATCAATGTTCTTGATGAAAAGAAAACAAACCACTTCCTTAGATGATATCGTTATCGTTATCATAAATGTTATTGTTATCATTACAAGAACTTATGGTGTGCAATTTGATATAAGCATCGATTATTTTACTTATGAAATATGCATCGGTGCATAATATATAATATAAAGTGCCAATGCATAATATACAATATAAAGTTCCAATGTATAATATATTATAAAGGATCAATGCATGTATTGACTATGGCGCATTGGTGTGTATTTATGGTATCACTCCCTTTGTGCTTTTACTATCTCAACACATCAAGGTGTCTAAATATGTGGTACACATTGATGCTTAGTGTTGGTATTTTAATTGACTGTTATGTATCAGTTTGCAATGCACTAGTGAGTATTAGTTAGTTAATAGCACATCAACGCAATTAAATGAGTGAAGCACACAAATTAAAAAAATCTACACTATAACCTTAGGCAATCCATAAATTTTAGTTATATTGAAAATATGTTAAAAACTATGTTAACACATTTGCTTCCAATAGTGGAGGTTTCACTATCAATTTTTCTCAATCTTGTAACATCGAAAACCTTTGTAGAAGCCTGCACTAGAAGTTGCTTTCCTTATAGTAGAAAAAGAAGCAGGAAGAACAAAATCATAAAGAATAAGAGGGAAATAAATCAAAAAAGAAAATGAAGTAGGAAGATTAACAAAAACATAAAGAAGTTAGCCCGCACGGGTGTGGCTCATTGGCGGTTCTGTTGTTATGAAGTCACTTGTTGTAAATTGGAGGTCACAAGATCAATCCCACCCATGTTCTTCGGAAAGGAGGAATGGTTCTTTGGGTCCACATTGCTTTGGAGTTGGTAATAATGTTTCCATCCATCTATCACTCAGTATCCCTCTTTGAAGGGAGCAATTTAAAAGAGGAAACGATCCTTTGGGTAGAGTTTGGTCTGGGAGGAGATTGAAGAATGTGGGATTTAAGATCAAGGGCCTTTTGCATGTATAAATCCATGAATCTTTGATTTGGGTATCTGAAGCAAAATGAGGAATTGGGTGTTAGAGTCCCTCTAAACAAACAATGGAATTGCCCATGGATATCATAGTAGATGGAGCAACGAAAGGTGAAGTTATCCTCTGTCTCGACCTCTTGAAAATGGCAATACTAGAAAATCATGTCTACTCGAATAATAAGATGATCTCTCTCGACCCAAATTCTAAATTAACCAACTTAGAAATGACTCAAGGGGATACAAAGAGAGTGCACCTGATGTTAGAATGTGTACGAGGGTTGGATAATGAATCCATCTCTCAACTCCAAAATGTGCTTGACATAGAACGACATCTTCCAATGTTGTAAAATGTTACACCATTGATTAAATATATGGATGATGTACACTATTATAATTAACAAATGTGTAATCAGATGGTATATTTGTTTGGTATAACAAGTTAATAGAATGATTATAAATACAATATTTAAAATATAAAAATCAACATTATTGTTAAAAAACTTTAATTTTGTAATGATTAATTGACATTTTGTAAAAAATAAACAAGAAGTTGCATTTGCATGCCCATTATGTTGAAAAAATAAACACTGTAACATATCAATGCATTATATTCATGTGGACAAAATTGTGTAATCTATATATATTTCACACCAGTGTACTTTATACATATTTATGCATCAGTGCAATAAAATTGTTAAAAGCGTCGATCTTCTTGATGACAAGAAACAAACCACTTCCTTCAATGATATCATTATCATTATCATAAATGTTATTGTTATCATTACAAGAACTTATGGTGCACAATTTGAGATAAGCATGGATTCTTTTACTTATGAAATATGCACTAGTGCATAATATATAATATAAAGTTGCAATGCCTAATATATTATAAATGATCAATGTGTATATTAACTATGGCGCATTGGTGTGTATTTATAGTATCAGTGCCTTTGTGCTTTTACTATATAAATACATCAAGGTATCTAAATATGTTGTACACATCGATGCTTAGTGTTGGTATTTTAATTGAATGTCATGTATCAGTTTGCAATGCATTAGTGTGTATTAGTTAGTTAATAACACATCAATGTAATTAAACAAGTGAAGCACACCAATTAAAAAAATTTACACTATAACCTTAGGCAGTCCATAATTTTTAGTCATATAGAAAATTAGTTAAAAACTATATTAAAACATTTGCTTCCAATGGTGAGGTTTCATTACTAATTTTCCCAATCTTGTAACATTGAAAACCTTTGTATAAGCCTGCACTAGAAGGTGGAATAACACAAACATACAAAAGAAGAGATAAATAAGAGATAAATAAATAAGAAATGAAAATGAGGTAAGAAGATGAACAAAATCTTAAAGAAGAAGAGAAGCAAAAGTGATAAGAGGTAAAGAAACAAAAAATGAAAAAGTAAGACGAGGAGCAAACGTTGAAAGAATAAGAGAAACATAAGGAAGAAGAGGGAAATGGACAAGCAAATAAAAAGAAGTAGGAAGAGGAGCGAAAATAGAAAGAAGAAGATAAGCATAGGGAAGAATAAACCATAAGTTATTTCCATAACATGAATCTAATCTGCTAGGGAGAGATCGATGGATTATAGGTCTTAGAGGAGTTTTGAAGGGAATCAGCCTTTTCTCCAATGTTAAACTTATATATTGCTCAAGGCTACAGTAATCGAGGTAGGTTTACATATTTTTCCAAGCAACCTTGTTTATTTTGGTGAGAGGAGAGAGTAGCCTTCCAAAACGCATTGTTTTTTGGTTCAATCCCTACCCGTATGGTAAATTCCCTCCTCCCCCCCAAAGATAGAATAAAGGTAGAGAGTAAGCCACTCTTTAACGAAAAAAAAATCATATGCCCTCATGTCAGTTTCATGCATGAAATCCATCACTAATCAGAATGGACTTTGGAATCGGATTATATCAATATTCTATTTACAAGCACACTATTTTTCATGCCTATCCAAAAAATAGCGACACAATAGTATTGCACGGTTGAGGTTGCCTCCGAAAGAGAGCAATAAGACGATAAATTTAAGTTAGTAGATAAGATAATTTTATTAAGGTGTAACAAATGACCTTAAAAGTAGGTCAATGAGACTATTGAGTACAATGATTTCAATACAAAGCATGATAACCAAACTGGTTCCTATAAAAATGCAAGACACATAAAATAAAGTATGAAATATATGCTAAAGGATGAAAACACCTCATCATTGATTGCGTGCAACCATACTAGGAGGGATATATGTAGAGGGCATGGATGTAGAAACTATGTAGCACATAAATAACGTAGAAATATCACAGTCCTCTAGGTCCACCTTTCCCAACACCTGAGGTTGAAGGGAAAAATCTCATGATAGAATGATGTTCGAAGGACAACATGGGAGTATAACTATAACTCCCCTTAAGTTATTATGTGGAAGGGACCTGCCACTGAGTCCTAGATGATGTCGCCCGCCTACTAGTGAGGGATTTAGTATGACAATGCAACATACATCTTCAGAAAGGAGGAATGGTCCTTTGGGTCCACATTGCTCTAGAGTTGGTAGTAATGTTATTCATCTATCACTTGGTGGCTCTCCTTGACGGGGGAAACATAAAAAAGGAAGTGATCCTCTAGGAAGAGTTTGTTCTAGGAGGAATTTGAAGAATATGGGATTGAAGCTTGAGGCCCTCATGCATGTATGAATCCAAGCATCTTTGATTAGGTTATCTGAAGAAAAAGGAGATAGGTTCAAAGTCCCTCTAAATAGACAATGGAATTTCCCATGGATCTCGTAGTAGATGGAGCAACGAAAGGTGAAGTGCTCCTATGTCTCGACCTCTTGAAAATGACACAACTAGCAAATAATGTCTACTCGAATAATATGGTGATTTATTTGGACCCAAAGTCTAAGTTAACCAACTCAGAACTATCCTAGGGGGATATAGAGAGAGTGCACTTGATGTCGATATTTGTGCGAGTGTTGGATAATGAAACCATCTCTCAATGTTGTAAAATGTTATGTCATTGATTAACTATATGGATGGTTTACATTGTCATAATGAACAAAGGTGTAATCAATTGATATATTTGTTTGATACAACATGTTAAGGGAATGATGCTATCATAATACAATAATTAAAATATAAAAATCGATATTATTATAAAAAGATTTCATTTTCTAATGACTAATTGACCTTTAAGAAAAACAAGAAGTTGCATTTGCATGCTTGCAATGTGGGAAAATTCAGCACTGTAACATATTAGTGCATTGTATTCATTTGGAATATATAAAATTTATAAATATTTGCACATCAGTGCAGTTTATACATATTTATGCATCAGTACAACAAAATTGTATGAAAAGCATCGATGTTCTTGATGACAACAAAAACACCACTTCCTTCAACAATACCATTATCGTTGTCATAAATGTTATCGTTACCATTACAATAACTTATGGTGCACAATCTGATATAAGCATTGGTTCTTTTACTTATGAAAAATGTATCTAAATAAAAAGTAGAGAGGGTTAGAGTCCCTTTGAACAGATAATGGAATCGCCCATGGACCTCATAGTATATGGAGCAACGGAAGGTGAAGTGATCCTTCATCTTGACCTCTTGAAAATAACACAACTAACAAATCATGTGTACTCGAATAATTTAGTGATAAATATGGACCAAAATTCTAAGTTAACCAACTCAAAATTGGCCCAAGGGGATATAAAGAGAGTGCACCCAATGTTAATATGTGTATAGGGGTTGGACAATTAATCCATCTCTCAACTCCAAAATATGCTTGACATAGAAGGCCATCTTCAGACATAAACCCACCCTAAGGATTAGTCCAAGTGACTTGAACAAACTACCGGTAAATGCCATCACAAATAATCCTATTCAACTCTTTCCTAGTAGGTAAGAGGTGGCCAGATGCATCCAAGGACTATTTGAATAGAGGAAGATGATGCGTCAAAATACTAAATGACTTTGAAAAATCTGAAACACTTGTAAACTAACATCGGGCATGACTAAGAGGGATAAACATAGCAATGGAATCTAATGAAGGGTAGGCTAAGTATGTATATCGATCTTACCCCTTTATTGAGTCGATGAAACCTTGAATGCGATGCAAAAATGATATGAGGTTAAAACAATATTAAGCATGAAGAGTTAGTCACTAAGCTCTAGAAGAATGATTGGTTGTGTCATTGTATACTTGCATTTGATTATGTGTCAAAGGAGAAGGGTTTGCACTCTTTCACCTAAAGCTTAATCAGGCTTAATTAAACAAGCCCCCCAAACCTTTGATCTATAAAGTATTGTGGGTGAGAAAAGGGTATCCATGAGGGGCATCTTTGATGGTATGTCCCAAAAATGATGTTGAAAGAACTACCTCTAGAGAATTGCTAAAGACCCATAAACTTTATTGACCCGAGGCTGAAGAGCATGACTTGGATTGGAGCAAGGTCGAGAGAGTTGTACCCCAAAGTAAGTATAAGTGCTATCTATTTCAATGTCCTCTCCTTTGAAGAATAAATACCGATAAAAAACTACCCTCTTGAACCCATTCATGATCATAGACTTGGTTTTATCCATGTTGATCATTAATTATTAAATATAACAGAAAAGTGCTAAAGCATATAGCTTTCTATAAATACTCAGGGAATGAACCTAAGAGTACCACATCATCATTTAAGAGTAGGATGGTCATCAAGACCCGATGGAGAAGGTAACCATAACCGTCCTAAATATTATCATGCAAAAAGAAATCTAACTCATCAATGTAAATGCCAAATATAGTGGGGATTATGAGCACCCCTGTTTGACCCCAATGGTACTCCTGATAAAATTTGACATCTCGTGTGAAATGTAGATATGAATGAGAATTGATTCATAAAGGTGCATGATGGCAATCAATAGTGTCTTGGAAATGCAAAAGTCTCCAAGCCTCTAGAATATGGCATCGTGGGGGATAGAGTCTAAAACTTTTCAAAAGTCTACAAAGTAGTAGTGGATTTTCAAATAGAGATGTCATGCCTCCTCAATGATGGGCTAGAGTTTAAGGATGTGGACAACGATATGATGTGTAGGTCAAAACCCCACCTATCCATGGCTCTAAGATGTATCCCCTCAAGCTCCCTATAAAGTTTTGTATGGAGGTCTGTATCATATAAATTTGAGAATGTATGGCCCAACATGATTGTTTTGTAGCTATTAGGATTTGCACTGAGGCCTAATTGATGGATTGAGTGGATAGTGTGATGCGGCCAAGGTGAAGAAAAACCTAAATGGACAACATGGTTAAACAAGACGACTAGGTGATCATCTAGGGCTCAAAGTCAATGCTTAAAGAACTCTGCCAGGAATCCTTCCTCGTCAACAACTTTGTTGGTATTCATCACCCATATAGTCTCCCAAATATCCTAGTATGATAATAAGTAGCATGAGGTGGGGGGAGGAGGTGACTTGAATTTAAGGTTTCCCAAGGATACCATAGAGTATAGGTGTGAGAAAACATGGAGCAAATATTTTATCCGATTAGATGGGGGAATGGTGAGGGAAGATAGTTCATTATAACCTCTTAGGGGAATGGACACGTGAATCAAATAAATTACATCTCTTTTGTGAGATGAAGAAATGTTTTTTTGTGGTAGAACATGTCATGATAAGAGGCTTTAAGGCTGGGATAAGAATGGAGATCATGAGAAAAGGAAAGTTGAAGATGACTATGGAGGGTTTTGTAGTCTACATCATAACACTAGTTCATTATGCATGAGCTATTTTGTGGGGAACAAGAGACAAACCAAGTGATACAGGGATAGGATTTTACGGTTGCTTCCTAAATGGTGGAAGAGAGACTTTTGTATTTGATAGATTATGAATTGAGAGATGATAATTGAGAAACAAGAGGAAGCACCTGGTTGAGATGGGTTGAGAATGTATCCAATCCTCCCTCATAAAAAATGGTGGTGGTTTAGGGTGGACCTTGAGGAGGTGGAGTTGGGAAAGGGAGAGGGTAATCTCAGAGAGAGAAATATAGAAGGTCATGGTTGGTTGAGGGAATGGGTGTTACCAAGAAATGAGAAACTAAAGGGAGTATGTCTTGGTTGGTCATGACATAATCAACTACATTAGCTCCCCCATCATGTGGGAAGCATTTGAAGTGATGGGAATCTAGGAAGTAGGAAAGGCCATTCATGATCAACAACTCATGTGATTCCCCAAGTTATAAAAGGTGTTTTCCATAAGTTTTGATGGACCCAAAAGCATCATCTAACAATATATGAATCCCTATTTCCTTTAGATCCATCTCTTGAATACAAAATACACCTTAGAGCGATCATGGATAGGGATCTAGGGAGCTTTGGTGCATGCATTGAACTTACCCATGAGGATGCCCTCCTTGATCGTCGAGAATTGGGTGATGGGATACATATCTAGGTAGGGATCCTCATTGGAGTCACGTGATTAACAAACAATGACAAGGCTAGGGGGGAGTAGCAAACTGCAAAGTAAATGTCTCTAGGGAAGGGGGATATGCCTCTAATCCTAATACACATTGATTTGGAAAACTCATCCATGGAAACCATAGATACCCTTCTCCTAAGGGAATCTCTGGTCAAACATGATACTCCACTTGAACCTCTAACACCACCTAAGCACCTTATCTCTTGTATGTAACTTGAAAACCAATTATGGCCAACAAGTGGCTATATAGGGATTACATGAGTCTTGATGATGAAGAGGATGTCCAACGACCCAAGAGCATCATATAGCATGCTCAACAATGACCAAAAAGATACATAAAAGAATAAGGAGGTAGGAAAGCTTTGAAAATAAAGATTAAAGTAGAGTGTGGTCCAACAAATGGTTGAGTAACTAACCCAAACCCAATGATAGAGTTAGACACAATGGTACAACCCTATCATGAATAACACTATACCCAGAGCAATGGAAGTTAGCAAAAAAAGAAGGAAACTGATATAGAAAATGTTGAAAATGAAAATAAACAACAAGTCAATGGAGGAAAAGGAAAGGAACTAGGAGATAAGGTGCATATACAATTATCCTATGATAAGGACACAATAATTATGATGCCAACAATAACCATTCCAAAGCTACCGAATGAACCACAAATTTTGATGTAGGAATCATGATTATACTCTACACAAATTGCAAGCACAAACCCCAGAAGATGAAAACTTGCAGATCAAACATGTGGGCCATCAAATGATGATGAAACGTTACAAGTAGATGCAAAAGTAAATTAAACCCAAGGACTAAGAAATACAAACTCTACAGGAGAAGTCGACAAGGCTATAACAAATATCGAGATACATGTTTTTTGTAGTAGGAGTATCAAGGGGAATTGTAGAGGGCGAAGCAATCTGACTAAGGCTAGAGGCAACAACAAAGAAAATACACTTAGAATGAACACCATAAATGCAAAAAGAAGAAACAAGAAAAAATTGTTATGAATGGATAACACAATCAAGGGAACTCCACATTGCAATGAAGGAACTATAGGAGAATCAACCCAATAAATATGATACAATAGGAAAAATGAAGAATACAAGAACACATATGGATAAGGGGCCTTTCGAAATATCAAATTTCAACAAAACCCTAGCACAATTTGAACCATAGGATTATAAGGATGAATATTTCAACAAATGAATATTCAAAATAGAGGCAATATTTGCACAACTAACAATCCTGTAAAAGCAACTACACTAGACAGAGTGACAACAATGTGGGGCATTCTAAGCAATTATAGTATATCAAGATAAAATTAGAATGTAGTTATTCAAAAAAAGAAGTGGACTTGGTTACTTGTCATAGTAGGCACACATGGAAAAACCAATTAACATAGTAGAAAGGCAATTTGAAGTATCCCTAAATAGGTATGACGTTAACAACACAAGTTGGGGAGGATAATTCATGCACAAACTATTAGATTGACCATCGACCATACGAGAGGCCACGCAAAGGGTCAACATGATAAGGGAGGATCTTTGAGTAATATTTGCTAATCATGCAAGGGATTTAGAGGAAACACCGTTAATCAAGCAAATCAAAATGAACATCAAGGATGACAAGGATGTATAAAAAATATAGACATCAAGGAAGAGAGGTAGAGGCATCGTGTAGATAAGCAATAGTCAATCTAATCCAAATAGTCAATGATAGTGAGAAATAGAGTTCAAGGAAATTCCAAATAGAAAACATGACTAGTGAAAACCAAAGGTTAAGTTTTCTGAGGAGAATGAGCAATAGTAAGCACAAAAACATAAGCTGCCCCAAAAAAAAGCACAAAGTTTTATCGAATAAGATACCAAGCATCCTAGGGGTGGATAGTGTTGGGGGTAAATACCCTCAACCATCACCAAGTAACCCCTTGACAGGAAAATAGAGCACAAAGGAGGGGCTTGCTTCCAATCCCTGATCCTTTGGGTTCTTTCCTCTCTTGCATCATCTAAGGACACTTGCTTCTTCAAAGTATGAGCACAATGCATGCACTCACTATAAAATTTAGTAGTATAACCTCAACTCTCAAATGAAAGATCCCAATCCTAAGTGAAGGATCCCATCTTATAAATGTAGGGTTCCTCCTAGGGATTTTTAATGTATTAATGGTACATCACTTAATAATCAGAAGATGTTTGTGGCTATACCACTCCTTTTCTTTTCCATGGAAAATGTCCTTGGGGAAACCCTCGAAACACTTTCTCATATTCCTTGAATGGTACTCTGGGTAAATGCCACTGAAGAACAACATGTACTCCTAACTTAGGAGGACTCTATCAAACTTGAACCCACATCCTCTCAATGATCTTCATCTTGAAAATGGTTAGTTCAAATTGATTGAGCTAACCCATTGGCCTAAAATGTTTGGAAACACCTTGTCCCACCCTAAAGCACTTCAACAAGAATGAGATTGATGGTATCTTGTAACTTTTGTCTATATGTTGCAAGAGTGAGATCAATTTTTACGAGACTAAAGGACTTGTGTTGCTTTTGTCTATATGTGAGTCTAATCGCACATCTTTTCTATAGAAGTCAATGTAGGGTAATAAAATCAATTTTCCTTTTTTTCCAAAGTTTTAGCTAACACGATTTGCTTGTTTTATAAACCACTTAGTGATGCTTTCAGGATTCAACAATGACCATCACAAGGTGATTATATATATATATATATATATATATATATATATATACCTCCTATGCATTTCCCTTCATTCCAATGATGGTACCTAGGGTAAAACCTGTATTCTTCAAGGCACAAGGCTAAGTCAACAACTTATGAATATATAATTAACATTTGGATCACTAAGAGAAAACATGTGACAAAGTGGGATTTGAACTTGATTAGGGAGGGCATTCAACTTTTCCCCATGGTCACTTGAGTTGTACCTAATTGATAGGTGGCAAAATGAGTCAACATATGCCCCCTTATGTTTAATTACAGGAGGGCAACATGTGGTTGATATACATCATTGTTTTTAGTCTTCAAAATCACTGTTAAAGAGACAAAATATGAGATCACTTGTTGGAAAGAAGGGAACCACCTATAAGTATAGCGCAAGAGTTGTGAATGATAAGCTTTCTTTTTTGTATGAGTCAGACGCATCGATGCTCATATGAAGATACAGTCAAAATATAAATGGGACCATGGCTAATCATGATGAAGGGATATGTAAAGATACACATGGCACCGTGGAAAACATACAGAGGACCATGTTATGGTACGCTAATACAATTGCCCTACAATCTACTTATATAAAGTAACACATAGAGTACTAGTTTCGACTTTGGAAAGATACCATAGTATTTAGTGAAATAATGAATAAATATATTTATGGTAACGTTATTTAATATTTATGTATACTTAAAAGTTCATTGAACAAATTTTTGATGATATTTGGAATGGAAGTGAAGTGTATTTCACCATGTAAAAGTGTATGAAAGGTAATCAATGTTTTTTTGTGCATTTTTATAATAACATATTAGATCAACACAACGTAATGAGTATAATGAATACAACTTTAGACAAGCCTTGGATAAATTTGTCTATTATGCATCTCAATGTTGCACAACTCAAGGATGTATATACTAAGATTGATCTCTATGAAAATCAAAATATGACAATCATATTAAGGTTGATCTCTATGAAACTTTAAATATGACAATCATTCATTCTTGCATTCAATTTAGACTTGATATACAACTTTAATAAATAACAAATCATAACCTTTTCTAATGAATGATTAATAAAATGACAATTATTTATCTATTTTTAAATTATTATTTCAAAAAACTTATAAATTAAAAAAAACATAAAATAAGTAACACAAGATAGATATTTGAAAAAGTTAGAATGACCCCCTCTCTTCTTATAAAGAAAAAGAAATAATTACTCTTCCTCTCCCTTTATGTAATAAACATACATTTCAAACTACCTCTTTCTTTGAAGTTTCAAAAACTCAATTAATTTCCACAACAATTATAATCCAAAAACCAGAATGACATCTTATTTTCAAACTATTTCTTTCTTTGAAATTTGAAAAGCTCAATTAATTTCCACAACAATTATAATCCAAAAATACAAGAATAATATCTTATTTTTAGGTGTGTAATGTATAATCCAAAAACCAAAAATGACATCCTAAAAATAGGTGTAAAACATTTTTTTTTCCAGAGAAAAAATTTGTAAATATTTTATTCACATTTAGGAGATGGCCCTAAAAGTCCATTCCGTGCTCAACGTGGAAGTGACACATGACACACTGTCGACACAATGTCGGCTTATGATAAATATATATTTAAATCTCCTTTTAAACATTGCATTCAATATCCAAATTTACATTTAATGCTGCATGGTTTTACACCGTTAGATTTAATTCAACTTTCAACCTAATGATGCATATCGCCATACAGTTCATACAGCGCGTGCGAGGTAGATATTGAATGCCTCGCGGGTCACTCCAAGCCTTGCCGTTTTTGCACAGTGTTGGGCAGAGACTGCCACTTCAATATTCCCGAGAGGATCTCATGTACCTCATTTTTACCTCTATTGACCTTGCCAGTAGTATTACAATGTTCGACCACGTTCTGATTTGAAGAACAAGAATTCGTCTGCCGGATTCCGGCGGTTGGCGGAGTTTTGGTGAGGGCTTATACTGAGCTCACTGCCTCCTCCGGTAGGATAAATAAGTCGGTGAACAACACATTACCAAATTAAGAGTCTTCTGTCATTTCTTTGCATCCGCTATTATACCAAATTACATCATACCCCTGCTCATTCCCATCCATATTGATTCTAATCAATATTGCTAGACTTGAAAATTCCCTTGGATCTCAGACCGTCTATAATTCCCTTTGTTCTTTCCACCGTTTCAGTGTTTAATCATCAGCAATTAGTGATAGCTGAGGCCCAACAAGTATCAATGGAAGGGCTTATACCTTGCTTTTACAGAGCTGTTGTCCGAAAGAAGAGTGAAGATTCGAGTAATATATTATCATCAGCAGAAG
This sequence comes from Pseudotsuga menziesii, assembly GCA_001517045.1. NCBI lineage: Eukaryota > Viridiplantae > Streptophyta > Pinopsida > Pinales > Pinaceae > Pseudotsuga > Pseudotsuga menziesii. The sequence goes on from LPNX011114581.1 coordinate 27,674, forward strand.
ATTCGAGTAGAGGAAGATCATTTGGGAGGGATGTCTACAGTAATAACGCCAGACTTCCAGATTCACGAAGCTGCGGCATTAATGCACCGCAAGACGTTTTGTTGAAGCCACCAGATCGATATTCTTTGAGTAAATCCTTACAGAGATGGGCCATGTCAGCCTGTTGTTTTTGTGTTTTCGAAAATGGACGAGGCCAATCTCACCAGCCCATCTCCGTGCTCAACATGGAGCTGACACGTGGCACAACTACCACAACGTCGGCTCGAAGAATCCACTCATGATAGATATATATTTAAAGCGTTGGTAGTACCAACTATACCAGTGTTCAAGTAATTAGGTTTCACTGGAGGCACGTTTTAGGAGGAAGCAAGTCTGGAAAAAAAGCAATGGGTTGCAAAAGCTCATTCCCATATAGTCCATAACAATTTCATAATCTTTACTAACGTCTCGGCATACCTCTATCATAATTGGTTCTTTTTTTTGTTGCTTTTATAATGTATAATCTATGACTATTAAGAATTTAGATTCTAAGAATATATGTGTGTTGTAACAGCCTTATATGAATAGGTAGCTCGGTAGACGATCGCAAGGAAGGAGCGATAAAATCTTTAGCAACGGCGGTGAGGGAAATGTAGTGTATGCATATAGTGTATTGGGTAACGGCTATAGCATCTGTGACTGGAGCGTGCTGCGGTTGGCGAAAGCCTGTTGGGTAGGTATTTGATGCAAATAAATAAAAAGAAAATATTCAGTGTAGAGCTGAGCTAGGTTTAGGAGCACTGGAGTAAGAGAGCCATGAGAAAGCGTGTTGGGTAGGTATTGATGCAAAGAAATAGAAAGAAAAACTATTGCGAGCATGATTAATCTTAATACCACTTGCTGTGGAGGTGTCTAAAATTCAAAGGCTCATATTACATGCATACGGCATTGCCTTATTGTGGGGAATTTTGACACATGTATCCATATTTCAATGCATAACATCTAACATCCAACAAAGGCTGCAAATATTAGCTGCAAATATAATATTTGCAGACAAGTTTCTTAATAGAGGCTCACTACACATTATGTATAAAGATTTGTAGTGCTATCAATAGAGGCTCACCACACACAACACTCTACAGTTATGAAGGCAAGAAGATAGTGGCTGCAAGAAGCATTCATCACTCATACAATACAGATGGATTTGATTTCAAGAAACACCGAAGGAAGAATTTGAATGGAGAAGGTTCACTATGTACACAAAACTCTACAGTGATGAAGGGGAGAAGATAGTGGCCAAAGCATTCATCACTTAGGATAAAGATTAAGTTCAACTTAATATCAGCTTAATAATTTATCACAAGTGGTTTTATATATATATATAAAATTTATAAATGAATCAAAACAATTCTACACACTTCAAAAACATAGAGCAATTTCATATTATGTCCGAGGTATGGGAATTCATGTAATTTCAGTTTCTGTCTCATATGATATGCTGATGCATATTTAGTAAATTTTATAAATTGTATCAATTACTAGGTTGTAGAAATGACTCTCGATGGTATCTTGAACCACCTGTAACCCGGTCCTCACCAATCTGTCGACATTCGTTAATACACTTGGAACGTTGGATTCTTGATTATTTCAAAGTCTCTAGAAAAAATGATTCAGGATGAAGATGGGAGAAGAATAATTGAAGCTATTCGACGTGATGAATTTGGGCCAGTCATTGGGGTTACATTTTATAGTAGCAGGGAGTGAATAGAGATAGCACATATTGTATTTGATTTTAGGCACTTCCATAATTGCTATCATTGCTAATGTGAGCGTAGAATGTATGATTCCATTCCCGTCGACATCGATGCACGTGATAACCTTCAATGGTAGTCGGATCTCCCAAGAAGCTCATGTAGCTCGACGACGGAGATGCAACCGCTCTGCTCCACATCGAGATGGCGAAGGCGTTTCTGAGGTCGTCCAAGTGCTCACAAATGACATTCAATATGTCCTTAGTATTCATCTCAATGAATTCTTGGAGATCGATGCAGATATCTTCATCGAAGTCCACCTCCTCGATCATGTGCTGGAGCTGCTCCTACGTAACGTTCAGGAAACTGAATTGACTCATGATGCTGTCCACCTCTCTGAAAGATACCCTCCCATCTCCATCCTCGTCCAACGAGTTGAATATATTTTCAAGTTCTTAAATATGTGAGAGCATCTCCTGCTCACTTGAAGGTGCCACGGATGTGTTGTGTTGCCCGGTCGACATGGCAGATATTTCAATATCTGTTCTTAAATTGCATGTATATGTCCTTCATGTCTATGTATATATACACAAAGAGATCGTTTGTGAAAGATGAACGAATATTTTGAGGCTGCAAAATTAATGAATAATACCTTTGTCTCTTTAGTATATATCTAGCCATTGGAAACGAGAAATTAGGAAAGTGTTTGGAAAACATGCATCGTTCTTCCTTTTAAATGTTCACGGAAGGGACAATGATGATGTCATGGGTGTCAAAATTTGCAGAGATCTAGCCATTGGAAATGAAAAAGTAGAAGGAAGTGTTTTGAATGAAGTTCTTCCGTTTAAATGCTCACTCATGGAAGGAACAAAAATGAGATCATGGGCGTCACAAAGAGATGGACATTTAAACCAGCTTAGATCCAGCTTTACCCGGCTCTATCATGCGCCGAGAGGGATCAAATATTTCAAGGCGCAAACCCTTTTTTGGAGTGCAATTGTTGAAGCATGGTTTGCACCTCGAAATATTTGATCCATCTCGGCGCATGATAAAGCCGGGTAAAGCTGGATCTACGCTGGTACCAAAAAAAAAAACCAACTAATAATTTGACATTACAGACAGATAATTGCCTCAAAAAAGGGCACAATGTACCTTTAATATCCAAAATCTGAACCAACTATAAGTTGTCATGACATACAGAAAACTGCCTCATGGAGAGTATAATGTATCATTAATTCCCCAAATATATCACCAAAAATTTAGCTCTATTGAACTTCACAAGGTCCATATATCTTCACCAAGAATGCTATCATCACGGTGTAAAACATTACTTAATAGTTTAACTCTCTGAATTAATTAAACTTTTTGTGATACATTGGAAAAACCACAATATCTGTATTTTACTTTTCTTTATATTTAAATCTATAATTTTTTTATTATAAAGAAAGACACATTCTTCGGGGGACTACCTGTACATAACTCCTTCATAGTCACAATTTAATGTGAAGAAAAAAAACCATCTTCTGAACCATTAAATATAAGCTTTTATAAATTAGGCTTATAGCTAGAATTTTATGTTTTGTTTTCAAATGTAACAAACATGTGGGTCATTGAATTAAATTATGAATATTATTTTATTTTTAATCCATATAAATTACAAATTTTGTTTTTCTGGGCCAATGAATTGAGAAGCGATTTCTAGGTTCGTTGACAGACATTTCAGACCATTCCTGAACAGAGCCAAGGTGCAAGATGGAAACGCTAAGAATTAAACATTGGTGACTGGAAGAAAAACTCCCACAGGTTTAGAGCTGAAGCACAGCTGAATCGACTTATAAGGATTTAAAAAGCCTTTTTAACTGCCATTGTTGCATGGAAACACATATAAGTGTGAGAAAGCAAATATGTGGTGACCTACGCACATATTAACGAGCAAGGGCAGAGGATTTCAGCAATTACCATGACTACCATGTTGCCGCTTCGGCATTTTTCATCCATGTTGGCCTTGTCACGAACTGGTAAGTAGCTCATTGCAGTTCATTATTCTGAATAACAAGTGCTCATTCAAACAGAATGCTAATGTTATGGTGAAGTTCAGAGGTTCTAGCAGTGAAGTTTCTATTGTATTAAACCTACATGACTAATTTTGAGATACCATATGGAGTTTATGGAAACAGAAGGGATCTTATACAAGTCTTTATAGTTTATTTCTCTCCGTGATTCCCGAGAGAACATATATGGCTAAATATCGTGTTGTGTTTTTCTCGTTTTTGGGTATGGTTTAGTTGGTCAGGTGCTTCTGAAGGTTTTATTTATTTTAACGTATAAGAATATAATTGCATATACAGTCCGTCAGAGGCAAAATTTAATTTATAAGATAAGAATTTTAGTTAGGTCAAAACTAAGGAGAAGCATTCTTCATACATAGAATTCTCTCCGTTGCAGATCAATGCAACTGGTCTGATTAGTAATTTTATAATTTCAGTATTGACAGAGGCGATTCATCTTGCCTAAAACATTATAGCTAGGAACTTTTGGTTTTCTAAGGTTCACTTCCCACCGCATCACTTGTTTGAGGCTGATGGCTCGGCACTGGAGTGCGCTGCAGTTAAAACCTAAGAGCGATTACTGTAAAGTACAGTAGGAATGGTGGCAGATGCACGCCACTATGGCTCGGGGAACACTATTAAGAAGTGATGGAAGATGTGCGTGGCCCACTACTGACTTGGGTAGCATAATTGGAACGATGATGTTGGTGTGAGTTGTGCTGGAAATGAAAGATAGCGACTGGTCAGGGAAGGGACCAGGATGAGGTAAGGAACATTGGGTGTTGGTGATGCGGAGACCAATGGACAGGATAGTAGAACGAGAATGGAATGGGCAGAAGAAGGGGAAGACATGCATTCAGAGTGGGATGGCAGGATGTAGAAAGCTGGAAGGTTAAGACACAACAAAACCAGACCTTGATGACGACCCGAAAATGATGTAATGTTACCGTGGTTTATGGGTGTGGGTGTAGGTTTGTGTGTTTGGATGTTGTTTTTGAAATCCAGCTTCGTCGATGTGTGTGGGTTTGTCACACGCACACACATAAGTTGCTTTGAGAAACATGCCCCAAGTTTGGAACTTGCACCACATAACATGGACTTCCTTCAACTTAGGTTCTAGGTGATGGATAACTATAACCAACATTGCTTGGGACTTCCACCTTGCTCCATCCCTTTTTCCAGACTTGCCGTTTGGGAGGGCTAGAGCAAAGGAATAATTGAACCCTGGTGGACATCTAAATACTCCAGTGGCCTCAACAATTAATGAAGTGTAACGTCCCCAACTACGGCATACATGATTTCACATATAAGTTTTTCGCCCCAACATGGCCATAATTTAAACAACTGCAAGAATAGGTGCATGAATAATAAACGCAACGGAAGTAATGACTACATTTATACACACAACATGCATAAGTAGCCTATTCATATCTAAAAAGAAAATCTTACTTGCAGATTCATAAACAACAAAGAATACTTATCTTTTAAATGAAGAGATCCAAGCAACTCATTCTCAATACTTACTCATAAGTTCCTGGTTCATATCTTGCAATATCCTACAACTTCTCTTAGCATGCATGCACTTGTCCACAATGATGATTCACCCATCATCTTTACAAGTTGCATGTCCTTTAACTACTGGTCTATTGCATACCTTGTTGAGCATTCTCTTATGGAATACAATATCCATCTCCAACAATCAAGAGCCCCCATGGCTCTTCCTTCCAATTCAAATTGCACATATTAATCACAATAATACCTTGGACACATTCTTATTTAAGGCACCAATGTCCATTATTGGTCTCTTTTATTCTTTCATGATTAGACATGGTTGTCACTCCTCAATAATGCATATGACAACTAATTGCTCTTAATAAGGGCTTCCACAACCCCTCTATGCAATTTATATTGCACATTTTGAACATAGAGAATGCATTGCATACATTTTGGCTAAGGAACCATTAATCCCTTTTAGTTCCCTTCTTCCATCATGAGTGTTTATAAAATACAATTTGCAAGAATGTATTCTTATCCATTCAACATGTTTTCCCACCTGTTAACACGAATTACCACAATACTATTTCTTAAGTATCCTTGCTCATCAATAAAATTATCATGTTACCAAATGTTACGCTGCACCTATATCCAACGCACCTTCAGGTGTACCCCAGGGGAGAGGGCCATTTTTTCGACTAGGAGGGGTGTTATTGAGCAATGGTGGTCATGGCTGGGCCCTTTGGTCCATCCTTTAGGAGTACTATGGCTTAATGGTGATGTTGACTGCCCTTTGTTGGGCTTTTTAACCTCGGGGTTGGTGTCCGAGGATCCTAAGGGTTGACCACTGGGTCACATGGCTCTATATCCAGTTTATGTGCTTTGGTGGTCTCTGCTTCAGCTACGAGACATCTGTATCCTTTCGCAGCCACTTTGGACACCCTCTTGGCCCTTTAGTCAGTGGGCTCCTGCTCTCCCTGGCCTTATCTCCTCAGAGGAAGCCATCTTCCATGCTAGGCCTTTTGATGCTTTGAGGAGGGCGTTGAGGGATTTTACAACATTCTAGGGGTTAGATGGGGTATAACGCCTTCCCTCCAGCTCACTCTAGCCTTTCGTTAGGAGTGATTCGCTTATTTGAGCATATTTTGGCACATGGGGTTACAAATACCCCAGGTAGCCTAACTTGAGCTTACCTTAGGCTATATTTTATTATTATTTTGTTTTAATTTTAAGTTGACATTTTATAATTTCAAATTGACATGTTTTAATGCATGTAGGCTTGGATATTTTGTAAAAAGTGAGTGTGAGATCATATAAATAGATCTCTTCACTTTCATTTAAAAAACAAGACAAGTGGGATAATACATTATGCACTTATTCTACCCAACTAGGGCACTTATTATACCCAACTAGGGCTCTTTGGAAGTGATGTGCACCTCTTGAGGAAGATGATTTTCAGGGTTTGGATAACAATTTCTTGAAGTTTCTTCGGTTCTATCATCTATGCTCTTGCTAAAGGTGATGGTTTGATTTGTTGGCCAAACAGTTGCAAAAGGAGGTATCTAGGGCTTTTCTTGATCTCTCTTTGTAAAGTGTTGATGAATGATGCTTGTTTATGGATTGAATGGTAGCCATTAGAGCTGCATTTTGTCTTGGCTAGGTCATTTTCAGCCTTTAGTCGCCTTGGTTCACAAAAGCATGTCCCTTGTAGGAGTCCTTCTAGGGTTAGGGCCTTAGGTCTTTAGTTTTTGTTGCCAAACATAGGACAAGCTTCTCAAAGAAAGGCTGGTCACATTCTTAGATGCCCTAGGGTTAGGGTAAAACCTTAAAACTCTTGTCTTATCTTTATCTACAACAAAATTCCATTTTTATTGTAGAGTTAGCATAGGTTTTAGGTCTGCATTTTGTATCTAAAAACCCTAAAAATTAAATTTATAATTTCTTGCACTTTTGGGCACTCCTAAAATTTCGCCCTACCCTCCTATAAATTTGGCCTTCCATAAGGATCCCCCAAAACAGTAAAACATTAGCCTACCCCAAAACAAAAAAACCCTAAATTTTGGCCTACCCCAAAACAACCCTAAGACCTAACCTCAAGCATCCCTACCAACCCTTGAGCAACCTTATTGGGTGCTGCTACTAAGTCTGCAAAAAATTTAAAAAATAAAAAATCCTATGAAAGACTTATCGCATGTCCACAAAACTTTGGGACTATGACTAGCATGGTATAATACATAGACCCTAGGCTTTAAAAACATTTTAAGGCATAATCACCAATTTCACCATCTCGGCTTTGGAGGATTTTGAGTGAAAAACTTGAAAATTATGTCGCTTAAAAAAATGTCACATAATCGACGAGGGAAAAAACACTCAAGGATGATGACCTTGATGCCCAAGTCCTAAGAGGGCCAAGCCTTTTACAAAAGAAACCATCATGCTATGTCATTTATTACAATTGCCCTGAGGGGGTGTGAACATGCGGAAAAGGGACCACAACTGGCCTTGATAAAAGCCTGGTGGATTTCTAAACTTTGAAGAATGAACAAGTATACTTGTTCCACTTCGCCGGCTCGCTTGAAAAACCCACCAAGTACAACTTAGGTGGTAACAAAGGTACAACAAAAAAGTACAGTCTTACAACACACGTGTGGAGGCTGTACAACTGTTAAAGGCACGAAAATCGAGGTATTCTGCTGCTGTTTCAGTTTGGATGAATTTGTTAGTGAGGGTTAAAGGAATGATTTCATGTGTAGATGAAAATAATTTCTGAGTATTCTTCTTTAATAAAAAGTTTCTCTTTCTAGGGTTTTCCCTAGGAGTTAGGGTTTTGCCCGGTCTTTGACCAAAATTTATGTGTATTCATGTGTGAATGATTGCTTCAGTATTGGGAAGTTCTTGATTATGGTGATTTATATTTCAAATTCAAGAAGTAATTTGTAATCATAAACCCTCGTTGATCAAGTATTTGACTTAATGTGTAAATGAAAAATTCCATATTAATGTCATTGAATTTCTTTAGGGTATGAACATGTTAAAAAAAAAAAAAGGGGCCTAGGAAGGCCTGACTGGACTTTTGACCTCGGAATTTGAACAAGTAATTGTTCATCTTTGGTGGCTCACTTAAAAGTCCAACTTAGTGCAGCCTAGTTGGTAACACGTTGCATCCAGTAGACTCTAACAAGCATCAAATAACGCACATCCAAGACAAAATCAGGCTCTGTGAGGATCTTTTCTAGAATCGATGTGCTGAGTGCATAATCCACTGTAACTTTAAATGCAGGTTCTAGTGCATAATCTCGAGCTATTTGGAAACTCAATGATATTTTGGAAAAAAACTGCTAACATGACGTTACTTCTGCATAAAAACAGTTTTTGACTTAAAAAACAAATTTGCTAAAGAAAACCCATTGCTGACACGCTGATCTTTGTTGATTTTTTTGAATTTTCTTGAGCTTTTGTTGATACTACCAGATTACGAAAGCTATTGTCTACTTTTTTCTTCATTAATATTTATTGCTAGTGTTTGATGTTAAAGTTAAAACAGGTTTGGGGACTGAGCCTGCTTGAGTCGGAGTGCACTCATACTGAGAGAGTTTAGACCCTTTTGTTCCACTGCATCATCTGATGTAAGAGCATGGTCCCCCAATGCATTCTCCAAGTAGAGTTTGTGGCACATCCCTTCTGGATTGAGACTGCTTCAGATTAGTTGAGCTGTTGCTTTACCTTTGGAGATTTACTGCGTTGACGACAGGTATAGATTGGTACCCATATTTTGCTTACAGATCTTTGGACACCAACCCCTAGTTTGTCCTCCCTATGGGAAAGCATTGTGCCAATATTCAGAGGACTCATGTTTCCTTCAATCAGCAGGCATATTGATAGACTTTCCTCCCCCGTTCAAGACTCCTTGGATGCTCCTAGCCACCTCTTTCCTAATAAGTAGGAGTTGAATGGGATTATCAAGGAGGATATTAATAGACATTATATCCAAGTCACTTGGATCACCCCTTCGGGGGTTTGAGACTCAAGACGGCCTTTTATTCAAAGTAATTCCTAGAGCTTAGAGATGGCCTCATATTGTGTTCCCTTTACATGCTTCAACACTAAATGCATGGGCTTAAGATCCCCTAGGTTAGTTCAGAGTAGGCTCTTATCAGCTTTGGGTGGAATCCAAGCGCTAGATACCACGAGAGGATAGATTATGCTGGATTTTCTGTTTAGCTTAGACAGAGATAGAAGCACTTTATTTTTAGATGCCTTCGTTACTATGTGATACATGGTTGGTTCCATTGCCTGTTCAAGGAGTCTTCTAACTCCCTAACTCCCTCTTCACCTTTTCCAATATCCAGACTAACGGTGCCTGGTGTTATACCTGGGAGAGGTACTTAAGCTTTAGAGATCACATCCTTCGGACCCCCACCTAAGCGAACACTACTCGGAGGATTACATATTTTTCTTGGTGGAGCACCATTCCAACCCAAAGATCTGTTAGACCTCAGCAGGGATCCCAACCCTTGATAGTGAGATACATACATAGTTGTTGTTGGAGGCTTCAGAATAGTTTACATAGCAGGCAACCCCCTGCCCCCTACCCCACCAGCTCCTGACAACAGGACACCTCTTCTAGATAGAGAGACATCCTCCGGGCTAGTCCCAGATCCTCTTATTAGTTTTCTATATAGAGATTCTTCCATTCGGCCTCAGATTGTAGGAGAGCTTCACCTTTGACTTCAGAGGAGGACCCCTCCTCTCCTTGGTCCATTGACATGCACTTGGAGCATTGAGACTCTTTTCCTTGTACTCTACTCTAGAGCATTGCATTTCTTTTTGGCATAATGTTAGTTGCAGCTAAGTCATATAGATTAGCTTTGCTTCTTGCTTTTATAGGAGTGGCCTTCTCACTCCCGCTATGTATTGCTACATATGTACTGAGCAGTCCCGTTGACCTATATTTGGTCAATTGTTCGAGATTAATAAACTTATCTTACTTATTATCTCTCTCTCTCTCTCTCTCTCTCTCTCTCTCTGTAGAGCTGTTTCCCCATTTCCTAAAGCTTTCCCATTTTGGAAACCTTTTCCTTTTCCCAGTTCCTGCAAGCTTAGATTTCTTCTTGGCCTGTTTACTTCTGTCATTGCATTGTGAGTGTTACCTTACAGCTTGAGATGGAAGATTTCCTTTACCAAAATGTATAATCTACAAAAACATAGAGATCCATCCTACATCAGGTAATTGATTGGCAGGGCATGTGACTATTTCCTTTTCAAGGTAGTTGATGGTGGATGCGCTTAAGATCTCATTGTTTGATACTGTTGTACATTATTGTCTATAAATGGAATTCAGCTAATGCTAAGTTAGGTGTGGGCAAGTGTTTATTGCTGCACAAGTATTCTAATTCTTATTTGTTTGCACCTTGCAGTTTCTGCTGAATGTTCAAGGTTTCTATTAGGATGCTCAAAAAAAGAAAACCGTTTTGTGTGGACTGCTTATCTTCATGCTAGGTTGTTGAGCAGCTTGCACAGTCAGGCATATTTTGATCTAACAGACCTGACGTAAGTAATACCACAAAGAATTTCTTTGCGATTTATGGCATACAATTTTTTTCAAGAATTTATTGTAATGTTCAGAGGAGACACACACACAATTTATGAGTTTATAACTATGTAACAAAGGCATATTTATGGAAGAAAAGTTTATCAATAGCACTAAAAAAATGGACACAAAATCTATTCATCTGCAGTCATCTGTATTTCTGACAGAAAACAGACTATTCCTTGACTGTTAAGTACAAGTATTTGAATATATTGGTAGCATGAAGCTATGTTCTATAGAAAGTGACAAGAATATGTTGTGACTCTATTCAAAGCTTGTTAAACACCAAGCCACCTGTTAAATCCATGTTCATAGCAATGGCAAAGTCAATATCAAGTATATGGTACTTGTAGTTATGGAGCGTCATTTTTATTCACATGAAAATTACTAGGTATACTAGTTATGGATAACAAAAGAATATTGCAAAATGCTCTAATATATACAATTTAAAAATGCCTAGAATGTAGATAAGATAAGATTATTTTTATTAATGTCCAACTAATGACCACAAAAATAGTGTGGTCAATAGGACTCATAAATACAACTCAATGCAAGTACATACTGGGAGAGAAAAACAAGTCCTATACTGGGAGAGAAAAAACAGCTCCTATCACAAATCTACACAAAAAAAGAAAAGTAAAATAGCTAAAGAGATGAACATAGCAATTCCATTGTCATCCATAAAGTGAGGATGCCAAAGAAAAATGACTACCCATGCTCATAGGGATGCACAGATAAATTTTCTGTTCTGCAAAATAATTGATTCCATGCTGTGCATACGATCTGTTCATATTTGTTTCATAGATTAAACTATGAATCAGGTTTAGATATTGATCCTAAGCAGGATTGTCACAAATGGACTTAATGTTCCGCAAGGTTGGCTATGGAAGTGAAGCTTGAGGCTATGAGGTTGATAATGAGGCTGTAGGAAGTGGTTGACAGTGTGAAGGGCCCCATGCTTGTCCAATCTGCTACTGCTTGCATCCAGAGTGTTGCATTGTGAATGTAAGCACAATAATTAAAAAATTAAAAGAAGACAAATGATAAGGAACCATGAACTGAAACACTGGTGGCAAAGGTGAAAGGAGAGGAAGAGAGCTGGAGTTGGGACGCTGAAGAGTTGGGGATGCCTGGCCTTCCGGCTGCTCACACAAACTAATTCAGCCTATAAACTTCTGCACAGCATTGGAGAAGGGGTTCTTTGCAGAGAAGAGAAGGATTACTGAGAAAATTCCGAGTTAGTTATCTGTAGTGCTCCAGAGAGCCAAAACACCATTCTAATTCTACAATTGCTGAGAAATTAAGGCTGAGCAAAGCCATTCAATTCTGGTTTTCCCATTTGGGTTTCTAGGGTAAATCTCTGTTGTGTTATGCTGTTTAACAGTTTAACTGCTGTGGCTGGATTCTGTGTATATTTGATTGTATGGTGGTTGTCAGCTGTTCGTTAATTGCCTCTCTTCTGGAATTTTCCTGTGTGTTGCCTTGCTGGGAGGCCACAAGTACTATTAATTACACGGATTGCTGCCTTAATTGATAAGTTACTGTTACCATTATTCCTGTTACCTCTTCAATTCCCCACAGCACTTGAATTGATTGCTGGTTGTGTCAACCTCCCCTTGGACTCCTTGGTGTTGAAGGATCACTGGTTCTCTAATTAACCACAGGCCAATAGCCAGCAGGCCGTTTGATCTGTTGAACCACTTTATACAACTTGATTATGTTTAATTGAGTTGTTGGCTTACAACTGCAGCAATTTCATTAATTTGCTTGAACGCTGGCAGATAGAGGTTGTATGTCTGTACAGCATTCTACTAGTTAGTGCTTTGCTGGTTTGTAATTCCCTTTATATTCTGTCTTGACTCTTGATGTTACAAACTTACAACCCAATATGTTCTCCTTCACCTACAATTTGCTCAGTTGTCAGTTCATGGAGCTTCCCCATCTATGATTGCTAAATCGTTTACCACAGCATTAGAATATGTGTACTGGAAGCATTGGATTTTAGCTCTGTATCGTACCCTCTTGTTGAGAGAAGGGAGTCCCACCTACAGCCTCAATTCAGATTGCTCGGTTTGGATGGCTAATGTATTTGCTTGAGCACTGTAAGAACTACATGTAACAGCTCATTTATGCATTACACTCTCTGTTCAAGGTGTGATTGCCTCTACAGCCATCTCCATAAGCAATTATATTTGTATATACCAATGGCCAGAGTAAAGTGCTTTGCATCTTGGTAACTGCTTGAAAGGATAAAATGTATATGTGGAAATATGTTTGATAGAGAGCTGGGTATGGATATAATTATCAGAGCATGCATTCAGCTGGCACAGCAGTTTTATAATTGCCTAAATGTTGGGTTTGACTTTCAAATAAACAGAACTTTTACTTAATTGGACTTGGTTGTGGGAAAAAGTCCCTGTTTCTATGATTGACAGAAGTATTTCTGCAAAAATATATAAGAATATATATTGAATATTAGATAATTGATAAGTTGATAAGATAATATTACAATGAGCCATGTGACAGTGTACTTATACGCATTGATTGGTTACGAGGTTAGAGGTGTGTCGTTTGACTTTTCATTTAGCATAATTGATATTATTATTTATTGTTATTATTTACAGTTTATTATTTATGTTTGTTATATTGCCACCCCCTTAAGGAATACTTTGTCCTCAAAGCACAATAAAGTGGATTCTCTCTAGCTGAGGATGTTTCTTTGGCAGCATCATTCTTGTCTTTGTCTAGCTTTGAGGGTTTGGCTTTGTCCTTCATTTGAGTAATGGCGAAACATAACTCATACCTTACCCCCAGTTCTTCCAAACCATCCGATCAATCATCTATTAGGGGTTTCTTCACTTCGGCCTTGGATGGTAGGAGAGATGGCTTCAAAGGATGTTGATTGTCCAAGGCTTGACATCATCCTAGGAGGATCAAGGGCTCTTGTCCTTCGGTTCTCTGCTGCACTTGCATGTATCTCCATCATTGCTTTGTTCCACTTCTCCTTGTTGTCATGTATTAGGTTTTGGACTCTTCTTTATGCATGTTAGATTTGCTTGTATCATGGTTTATCAAAAGTGGCTTTAGCACCAACTTTGTAATCTTATGGATGTACTTAGCAGTCCCATTGACCTATTGGTTGTCACTTGTTGGACATTTATAAATTATCTTATCTTATCTTTGTGATATATGTATCATAATCTGAAGTTGTTTGACTTGGTTGTACCCAAGAAGCTTTGAAGCTTCTTGGGTACATACTTGACTTGCTTCCCTTGTTTGTTTTTATGTGCTTCATGCATTTTTTTCTTTAGTTGTAATTCACCTTTCTTGAGAGTGGAGCCTTCAACACCATATGATTTATAATGTTGACCATGTTAGTTAATCTCCATGAATTGTTCTTCAAGGTTGTTGGAATACATGCCCAATTGCATCATCCATTATGAACCTAGTACCATATCCATTTCATTGAATGATATAGTGTAGAATCTTGTTTGTAGCTTTAATTCTTGGATTTGAACTAATACTTTATGGCATCTACCGACTTCTGTGACTTGTCCATCACCAACCTTAACTGTGAGGTCCTTGGTGAGGTACACAAAACGGTTTAGTTGTTTAGTGACATTGATATCTATACAATTATGAGTACTGCCATAATCTACAAGTATCGTTATGCTTCAATTTATCTTCAAGGTCTTGGGTTGCAATTTCCTAGTCATGGTTGCCAATGGAATTGTAGGATTGCTTTCTATTTTTTTGGGAACTTGGATCTTATCAACTTTTCTAAGATGTGGCAGAATGTATTTTGACAATCAATGGTTGTACTTGGTCTTTAGGAGTGATTATTTCTATTTGAAGCATGTCTTCTTCATTTCTATGTTGGGCGCATGAGATTGAAGCTAATGATATTTTTGGCGGTGCTTCATTTTCTATTGTTGGTATTTTGATTTTAAATCTATTGGGTTGACTTGTTCTACCTTGATCTCTTTTGTGAATTGTGGTTGATGAGATTGAACTTTTGGGCGGTTTTTCATAAATTTCGTGTTTTGAATTGTACCCAATAGTAATTTCATTGGTGAGTCTGAAAATCCTACTTCATTTTCATCCACTAGTTTCAAATATTGTAGTGATTTGTCCTCACATATATGTCTCGGAATGCATCTCCTATCACGTTCATGACAAATATTTCTTTTCTTTTTTAATTCTAGATTGTTAAAATTCTTTATAATTGCTTATATGATATCTTAAAACAATTAGCCACTAGAAGATCACCGAAAGAACAACATGCACAAAAACATAAGAACACAAGAACACAAGAACACAAGAACACAGATATTTTCTTTGGGGAAACCACAAGGGAGAAAACCCCACAAAACTTCCTTATTATAGAACTCAACCAGTGCAGTGTAAAATCCAGACAACAACTGCTTCCTTCTTTCTGGTGTGCTACTACTTCTCTCTCTTGCTAAAACCAGCTTGAGTGAGTGTGTCTAAATGAAGGGGAGCGCCTCCCTATTTATATTCTTCTGTTGACTTGACCTCTAACTTGGTGGGGCCGACTTCACTAGCTGTCAAGGCTGACTTGTCCAACTGGACATTACAAATAGCATTTATTATATTGAGACTTGGGTACTAATGACCTGACTTACATTCAGAGATTTACATTGCTTCTTTCAATGACACTGACAAGACCAAACTCATCTCCCGAAGGAGGAATACAATACTACTTGGAATATCTTCCGAAGTTACAATAAATTAACACTCTCTCTTAACTAGGAAGGTATTCAACATCTGTTATTACAACTGTACAACTGTCTGGTGAGACTCTATATGTCATAGGAAGTTTTGGAACATTGTCTATCATCTTCATCATTGATCTCAGCTGGAACATCTTCTGTAATCTTCATCTTGTGTATGTTCTTGGACATCTTCTGTTTGTCTTTTACTGAATCATCTTCTGGATCTTCTTCTTGTAGTCTTCGTCATTCGTACATTCTCGAACATCTTCTATTTGTCTTCTGCTTAACCATCTTCTGGATCTTCTTCTTGTAGTCTTTGTCTTTCGTACACTTTCGAACATCTTCTATTTGTCTTCTACTTGAATCAATTTCTGGACCTTTTTCTTGAAACATCAGTATGTGAATATTGAATCATCGTCTGTCTATATCATCATTATGAGCACTGGATATTAGATCAGTATGAGAATACTGAGACATCATCTTTATCTTTATTATCTGCAATATCTGTGTAAGGATATTGACAACATCAACAATCATCATCAGCTTGTTAGTGCTAAAAACTCAACAACAACTAATGCTAGAGCATCATTTGCATAATCAACATAGAGATGCCGAAACATTGATACCATCATCAGTATAAGTATACTGAAATAACATGTAACTACAATCATTAGTGTATCATTACTGATACGGACTCAATCAATCACTGATTAAGAAGCAAACAGACATCACAACAACATCATAATAATTATTGACAACCATCATCATATCAAATAATCATCAAGCATGACATAAATCATCAACAACTGGCAGTAATAAGTATAGCAATACTGCATCAATCATCAAGGCTCTTAGTAATCAATAATCATCAACTACTAACAGTATAGTAATACTGTAGCAACCATTAAGCATCTCATCAGTCATTAACAATCAGTATAGCAATACTGTAACAACTATCAATCATCTCAACAGTCATCAACAATCAACAGTAGCAATATTGAGGATACATCTTGCCCTTCATCTTCTTCGGAGCAACATCACGGTGAGTTATCTGGTAGATCCATTTGGGCATTTTGTCCAACTTACTAACTCTTTCGAGCCAACCCTTTCGGTCCAAACAAGCCTAGCTAGACATACTAATCCCCCTAGGATCGACAGGTCTTTAGTTTGGCTTACTAACCCTTTCGGTCCAAACAAGCCTATCCAGATGTACCCTCCCCTAGATTGACCTACTCACCACTGCATCGAACATCTACTGTCACTCCCTCTTTTGAGAGAGGTCCTTTCGGACTACACCAAGCTTGTCTCGAAAGTATTCAAACTTTACACGAGCCAGAGGCTCAGTCAATACATCTGCTACTTGTTCCTTAGTGGGAACATACTTGAGCTTTACAGCTCCCTTCTGAACCATATCCCGAATGAAATGATATTTGATCTCTATGTGTTTCGACTTATCATGAAATACGGGATTCTCTGTCATCTTGATACAACTCTGATTATCACAAAGGATATCAGTGACATCTATCTCTGCATTGAATAATCCTGACAACATCTTTCGAAGCCATACTGCTTCGCTGCAATGTATTCTGCCTCTGCTGTACTAAGTGTAATACTGGTCTGCTTTCTAATGAACCAAGAGATCATGCCAAATCCCAAACTGAAACAACATCCTGATGTTCTTTTCCTATCTTTGGCATTTCCGCCCCAATCTGAATCTGCATATCCATGCAACTTGATTTCTTCACTAGATGTATATCTGAGCCCATAATCTAAAGTTCCCTTTAGATACCTCATCACATGTTTTGCACCAATTAGGTGAATGTGTTTGGGATTCACCATGTACTGACTTAAGGTGTTTACTGCAAAACATATATCTGGTCTAGTATTGGTTAGGTACATCAACGAACCAATAATCTGTCTATATAGTGTGCATTCAACAGCTTTTGAGGTGTCATCATTCAATAGCTTCAAACTGGTAGTCATCGGAGTAGTCATAGCTTTACAATCTAGCATTCCAAATCTTTTTAAGATTTCAACAGTATACTTTCCTTGATTTAGAAAAATCTCATCTGAATGTTGCCATACTTCAAGACCTAGAAAGTAGTGCATCATTCCAAGGTCTTTCATTTCGAATTCTTTCGCAAGCCTCTTCTTACATTCGATAATCGACTTATCTTCTCCCGTAAAAAACAGATCATCTACATATAGCAACAAAATCAAAATTCCATCTTCATCAACCTTACAGTAGAGGTTGGAGTCTGCTTTACTCTTAGTAAAGCCCAAGCTCATTAGGAATCCATCGATCCTTCCATACCAAGCTTTGGGTGCTTACTTTAATCCATACAATGCTTTCTTTAGTTGGCATACATGAGTCTTCTGATCATTGATCTCGAATCTTTGCGGTTGTTCGATATAAACTTCTTCTTCAATCACTCCATTTAGAAATGTCGTCTTTACGTCCATTTGATGTAGCTTCCATTGCATGTTGGAGGCCAAGGCAAGAACAGTTCTTATTGAGGTGTATCTAGTTACTGGGGCAAAGGTTTCCTCATAATCAATTCCCTCTTTCTGAGAGAATCCTTGGGCTACAAATCTTGCCTTATATTTTTCTATACTTCCATCTGCTGACTGTTTGGTTTTGAATATCCATTTAGAGGATACCATTGACTTGTCCTTTGGTCTAGGTACTATATCCCACACATCATTCTTCATAATGGATTGGTATTCCTCGACCATTGCATCAGCCCACTTCTTTTGTTTTATTGCTTCTTCAAAACAAGTTGTTTCTTTATCGACTAGATCACACATCAAGGCTATGTAATTGGGATATGAATTTGGCTTCTTTCTCTCTCGGATGGCTCCTTCAAGAGCACCATGTCTTTTTGCTTCTTCAATTGCTTCACGAGCCTAGGTAGGTTTTCACTTTCGAGAAATCAGTTCATTTGGTAAATCTTTAGGTAGCTGGGGTTCTGTCATATCATGCTCTTCAAGTATCGGGTCTTCTTCTTCAATTCCGACTTCTTTAGGTCCTTCAACAGTTTTGGGAGTATCATGCTCCTCTTCATCTTCCTTGTCTTTTCTTGATTTTTTGAAGGCTAAATCTTCATCAAATGTAACATCTCTGCTAAGTTCAATTTGACGGTATTTTGGGATATATATTCGATAGGCTTTTGATTGTTCACTATATCCTACGAACATTCCTTTCTTTCTTGAAGGATTTAACTTTGATCTTTTCTCCTTGGGAATATGAATGTATACAGGACAAACAAAAATCTTTAGATGACTTACCTCTGGTCTTTCTCCGGAAAACATTTCTTCTAGAGTTTTATTCCCAAGAGCACTGTGAGAGATTCGGTTCTGAACATATACAACTGTTCTTGCTGCTTCTGCCCATAGGTACATTGGGAGATCTTGATCATGTATCATAGCTTTCACAGCTTCCATGATGGATCTGTTCTTTCTCTTTGCCACACCATTTTGTTGTGGATTGTAGGGAATGGTGAGCTCCCTCTTAATCTCGGCCTCTTTACAGAAATCATTGAATTCATTTGAAGTAAACTCTCCTCCATTATCTTATCTTAGAATCTTGATTTTCTTTTCAGAAAGGTTTTCTACTAGGGCTTTAAACTCTTTGAATCTTTCAAACACTTCATCCTTCTTTTTCAAGAAGTATATCCAAGTCTTTTTGGAGTAGTCATCAATGAAGGAGGCATAGTAAGAGTACCCACTTAATGAAGTGGTTTGCATTGGCCCGTAGATATCTGAATGAATAATATCTAGGATCCCTTTTGCCTTGCTATTACTTTTCGGAAAGGGATTCTTAGTATTCTTCCCTTGTGCACATCCCTTGCACACTCCATGTTTTATCTGAATTTTTGGTAAACCAGTTACCACCTTGCGTACAATTGGAAGGGCTTTGTAGTGAACATGAGCAAGTCTTCTGTGCCATAGCTCACTTGGATTGATGGTACTGGTTGCTAATGCAAAATCTGTATGTCCCTTTAGTTTGTAGAGACCTCCTTCTTCAACTCCAATCTCTACTGCATCATTGATAGTTTTGCCTTTGGTCCACATGAGGACTTTTCCATCTACGAAATCAACTCTGAAGCCTTTCTTGTCTAAAGCTGAAATGGAAAGAAGATTTTTCTTTAGTTCTGGGACATATAGGACATCTTTCATTTTCATAGGCTTTCCGGAACCCAATTTATAGGATGCTTCTCCGAACCCTTTAATGGGATATTGGGAATCATCTCCAAGCATTACTTTGTGTGGAGATTCCTTTTGTTAAAGGCACGAGAGTGACTCCTTGAAACCAGTCATGTGCTTGGAGGCACCACTATCAATCAACCAGGTATCATTTCCTGGTGAAACTGATCCAGTTAGGGCAGAGATCAAAACATACTCTTCACTGGAGTCTTCATCCTTCCTTGCTTCCTCTTCTTCTTCTCAATCATTATCTTCAGCAGCATGTGCTTGAAACCTTCTCATCTTCTTAAGTCTTTCTGCTTTCATGGGACAGTTAATTGCAATGTGTCCTAACTTGTGGCAATTGAAGCATTCAAAGCTTGAGAAATCTCTCTTGGGTCTTTTAAACCCTTGAGTCTTAGGAGGATGGTCATGACTCTGGTATGGGCAGTTAAGGCTTGATCCTCATTGTCATTTAGTTTTTCTTCTCTGGCAGCTATCCTCTCTTCTTCTTGGACACATTCTTCCCATAAGTTCCGGAATTTCGTTAGTTTCCTCCTTGAACAAATTCCTCGGATGAAGGCTTCCCAATCTCTTGGATGGCCATTCAAAGTTGTCATTGCAACTTCTGCTTCTTCAACCATATCACTGATGGCTTCTAATTGATCCTTTATTTGAGCTACTCTTGTAAAGTAAGATTGCATAGTCTCTGACTTCTGAGCTCTTACATTTTTGAGTTGATTTCTCAGGGTCATCTTCCTATTAATGTTTCTTCCTTCAAATAGCCCTGATAGGGCATCAAACGTTTCTTTTGGAGTCTCCATGGATGATACTTGAGGAATTAGATTATCTTTGATTGGATCAGCTATGATTCTTTTAGCTATGATCATATCTTTTTTGTGTTTGGTTTTAGCTTCATCTTCTTCTGGTTCTTTCACTTCCTCTTTCACAAATTTGTCTAGATCATTCTCTTGGAGGATGAGCATGATCCTATACTTCCATGCTCTGAAGTTTTTAGCCCCTTCAAGCTTTTCGTCTGCTTGGTATTCTTTGTCATCTTTAGAAAACTGAGAACCTCAAATGGAAAGAGATAGAAAGATACTTACTTGCAGAAAGCAGGTCCTGACTCACCTTCTTCTTAAGGTCCTAGGGTTTGGAGTAGAAACCCTAATTTTGCAGCTGGGATCACAGGTGGAGCTGAGTGGTGGAAAATATGCGCCTTCCTGAGGCGAGGTAGACTGTATCTTCCTTTTTCTGAGATTGATGATGAAACCCTGGGAAAACTAAAACCCTAGTTTGTCCCGGCAGGAGTAACAGGTCCAAAATTGAAAATTGTTGGAATTCAGTTCTGTCACCACAAAAAGATGCGCCCTTCAGAGGCGAGTTGGATGAGCCCTCTTTTCTGGTTGATCTGTCGAAGGATTTGTTAAGAACAACAAACCCTAGTTGTGCAGTGTCTCCTTTCAGGGTGGCTTTGATACCATGTTAAAATTCTTTATAATTGCTTAGATGATATCTTAAAACAATTAGATGATATTTGCTTAGATGATATCTTTGGGAGTCTTTGATTAATTTGTCAATTTTTTCCCCTTAGCTCTTTTTGTGATTTCTCAATTCTATCCATAATTTTGATGGCACTATTTGTTAAAGTTTTAGGGTTAGGATAGTTTTTAACATAAGAAATAAACTTTAATGCATGAACATAAATATAAAACATTCAGAATAGTACTGCTCCAATCAATTTAAACTACAATAAAATCACACATAATTTTAATCTCTTTTAACTTTAACACTCCATTGGTCAATGCGTTAAAGTTGGTCACTCCATACATTGTTTTTGTGCTTTGATATTCTTCTAGTGATCTTGGTTTTGCAGCTGTCAAATTCTAACATGGTATCAGAGTGGTGCTAGAAGAAGTCATTGTCGAAAGCTAGGGCTCCACATTTTGGAGTGTTTCCCACCTCAAATCACCCTGAAAGGAGCATAGAGCAACTCTCCCTCCTAGGGCGCATCTTTCTGTGGAGGCCAAATTTTGATCAGAGAAGTTTCAATTTTTTGACCTAATACTACCAAGGTCAAGAACTAGGGCTTCCACATTTCTGCTATTCTGTCCACAAATTAGGATTGATTTTACCTTGCTCCAACTCGCCTCACTAGGGCACATTCATCTGTGGTTTCAGCTTTTCAAGCCTCCATACTTCATCCGTGACCTACCTCGTGCTAGGGTTTTCCTTCCAGTTTTGCAGTCAAGATGATTGGGATGAAGGTTGAAGATAGGCTTGACAGGACTTCCAATTCTAGCTCATGGAAGTCTAGGGTTCTTCTTGAACCAGAAGACGAAGCTGAGAAGGCTCAGTGGAAAAAGAACGATGCTAGGGCAAGGAGAATCTTGGTAGACTCGGTGAAGGACCATTTGGTTCCTCAAATATCTGAAAAGACGACCGCCAGGAAGATGTTTAGAGCCTTGAGGAAGCTATTCCAAGATAGCAATATTAACTATGCTCTTGCCCTAAGGAATCAAATGTCGAACCTCAAGATGTGAAGATCAGATACTCTTGTGAAATATGACTGCATAGTGTCTTCCTTTTGTATCTTTACACCCTTGAGTTGATTTCTCAAGGTCATTCTTCTGTTGATGTTCTTTCCTTCAAATAAACTGGACAATGCATCAAACATTTCCTTTGGAGTCTTCTTTGAAGATACTTGAGGGATCAAATGATCCTTAATGGAATCAACTATGATCCTGTTAGCCTTAACCATATCCTTGTGCTTTGCTTTTGCTTCATCTCCTTCTGATTCTTGAACTTCCTCTTTGATATAGCCTTCTAGGTCATGTTCTTCAAGGATGAGCATGACTCTGTACTTCCATGCTCTGAAATTCTCAGCTCCTTTAAGCTTTTCATCAAGCTTGGTATTGTTTGTCATTATTAATGAATGAGAACGTCAAATGGAAATATAGGAGGTAGAACTTACCAATAAGAAGACTGCTTCTGGAACCTGCTTCAGGTTGACTTGGTGTTTGATAGGGAAACCCTAATTTTTCAACTTGGAGATCTTGAAGATGTGAGTGGATGAAAATGTGCACCTCCCTAAGGCGAACTGAGCTGTGAGGTCCTTTCTCCAAAACTGTGGAAAAAACTTCAAAATATGATGTCCTAGTTTCCCTCGATAGCAATGTTAGGGCAAAAAATGAAAAGCCTCGAATCTGGAATTTGTCACCACAGAAAGATGCGCCCTCCTAGGGTGAGTTGGATTGGCCCTCTTTTTCAGCTGATCTAACGAGGAAGTTTCCCGGAATAACAAACCCTAGCTTGTTGAACTGCTGGATAAGCTGTTGCACATTGACTTCTTTTAGGTTGGCTCTGATACCATGTTAGATTTTTAAAAGTTTTATGCCAAAAACAAAAGGATCACTGAAAGAATGACAAGCATAGTAGCACAAAGAGAACACAAAGATTTATCCTGGGAAACCCTTGTGGGGGAGGAAACCCAGCAAAACTTCCTCGATATAGAATCCAACCAAGTATATTGTAAGACCCCAAGAATAAGACTAGCTGCTTCCTCTCTCTCAGATGGACACCATGGCAGAATGACATCAAGGTTAGTCTACAGCATGAGTAATTGTTTATAGTGTTATGAATCATTATACGAGCATAAATGTAAACATCCTATGCCAACATATTGTCATATAAGAAATAATTTCAATTTCCAAATGTCAACGAGGGTTTAGAGATTTTACAGAACATAGAGCATTTGACAACGTCTCAGGCTAGGCACATCCAAGACATATGGATCATTTGATCATGTTGAAAGGACCTTTGACCAATGATCTATGGGGAAGCCACAGATCTCAACTCAGGAACAAGTGTCTGTGATATGATCACAAACCACATCTGATCAATATATTAGTGTATCACCCCTTGCTGAAAAAGGGGTAACACAGGGTACAGGAAAGAGTACTGGCTTTGAAGTGGCACTATCGAAATTTCAGGAATCAGGGAGAGTACATATCTATATAGATAATATTTAAATATTCAGACATGCAAAAAAATCAGTTTTGATATTCCATAATTGACATTTTTTTACAGTATGGAAACAATTTATTTTGCTACATTTTTACGATATATACTACTCACTCATTTTGCTATTTGTACTGGCCATACTCTTGAGTCCCATTGACCTTTCTTTGGTCATAAGTGGACATTAATATAATTTTATTTCAATGCTTTTCTTTATTGTTTTCGTAACTGTTTTTTCACATTTCAGTTTCTAAGTTGTGAGGCCCACTCTCTCCTTTATTAAAAGACGAAAACTGTTTTTACATTACAGAAATAGCATATCCATACTTGGAATCTGCTGGGAGACGTCTGGAAAATTTTCCTAGGCCCTTTCATCCCAGAAACAATGTGTATGACAAAAAGGGGCAGCCCAGTTGTTTTGGTTTACTTAGAACTAAGAATCTAGATGATCGTGAGTTCAAATCTATATATGTCCAGATGCAGATGTTCAAATTTGTGTCAGTTGTTTTGGCTGAGATCTTCTGATTCACACCTTTCTGTTACAAGATTAACTGTGGCTAGTGCCTGTAATGTCTTAACCTACCTACTTTGATATTGATTTTGCTCTGAATAATTCACTTCTTGTTAATTTGAATAGTTATATATTTAGCTCTTGACTTGTATTCTTTACACTCTGCAGAAGCCCACACAATTGGTATCCACTGGCTCGGAAAAAGAAGCGTAATGTAGTATTACATGTAGGTCCCACAAATAGTGGGAAAACATATCATGCATTAAAGCAGTTGGCATTAAGTTCTTCAGGTATTACAAAGATTTATTTATTGTTTATTGAAATTCTACTATGGTCAATTTCCATTGTTGAATTTATAGACATGAACAGCAAAAAGAGATGCTTAAGGAATATTGAAGTGTTAGTCCTTGGGCTTTATTGACTGAACATGTTTGTGATTGCTGGCAGGTGTATACTGTGGTCCGTTAAGACTTCTAGCATGGGAAGTGGCTGAGAGGTTGAACAAGGAAAATGTCCCATGTAGTTTAATAACTGGCCAGGAGAGGGAAGAAATTACTGGTGCAGAACACACGGCACTGACTGTTGAAATGGCTGATGTGAAACATGAGTACAAGTGTGCTGTTATAGATGAAATTCAGGTATGCTATTGTTTATATTATGTATGTTAGGCATCTTACCATTGATGAATTCTGATTCAATGATCAGTCATTTTTGATCTTTTTTTATGAAATGCTGTATCAATTAACTTTGTTTTCCAAGGAAAATCTTGCGGGGAAAGCCCCATGACTTTCCTGCATTTCACGGATGGAACTCAGTGTAAACCCATGGTGCTGATTACGCAGCCTGACTGGTAGGGACATCGAGTTAGGTACACAACATAGGCATCCAGCATTGGGATCGACTGCGAGACCTCCTGCATGAAGCTCAAATTCCTCCAACATCACATTAGATCCATCCAAGCATGAGAATGAAGAAGAATGATTCTTGTGCTTCAACATGAAATATTGAATGAAAGATGGCTGGAAATGATTGTCAAAACCTGCATAAACAATACTTTTTGCAACCCCAAATCATCATCGTGATCAACATCAATCTCTAGAAAACATGGTTGGGAATGATGATGCATATTTTCCCTAAAGGAGGTGTTGAGGCCTGGAAATTCGCAGGCAACAACAGCAAGGGATTCTCCCCAGTCAACGTTCCCAACTAGCCTGTGACTGTTTGGTATAGGGAATCCGTCCGGTTTGCGGTCCGGCTACTGTAGGTCAAGTAACAAAAACAAAGGGTTTTACCGGTTGCGGCCCAGTCCACCGTGTATATTTTTTTTATTTTTTGACTTGAAGTATGATATGTAAGTGCTTATCTAAGATGCAGATTGATAGAGAATGCGAGGAGTGGTCACAATATGATGCGCAGGTTCTTACCTCTTGTCTTAGACTCTTTCGCATCTAAATCACACACAAACTGAAAAAACAATATTAACTAAGCTGCCCCTAGGGACCAAGATAATCAATTAATGAGTAATGCATTACTATTCATATGTTAAGATAAATCATAGATAGCTGTTCTTAAAATCAAAACACATAAACATGAATAAAGATATGCACAACAAGATAGCTCGTCGTCTGTTAAAATATTCATTACTCATGGTTGAAATAATCACAAAATAAACCAGAGAACATTCATATAAGAACATAGGTTCAGAAAGTTAGAACGATCTCACAGTTAATGAAACACAGCTGAAAACGAAATAGTTCCCCTTCAACATTGTTCATTTCATCACAATTGAACATTCCACACAGCACTTTCTCCAACAGGCAAAATTGTAATTTTATTATTGCAAAACGAAGTAGTTCCTCTTACAACAAGTAGCTCACAAGTCTCATTGGGAAAAAGCCGCCTCTCCCTATTTCTTTTCAATATTTATACAAGAACCAGCTCAAAACCTTTCGGTTTCCCTACAACCGTTTCAATCTCCAGTCTTGTCATGTTGCGAATGCTCATGATTCAATGTTACGTTTCAAATAAAGACTTTTATAAAAAACGGGTATAGCTAGGTAACTAATGAACCGCCTAAGCCTGGGCCTTTGCTTTGTAAGGATTACGCCCTACCATTCCTCGGTCCCTCTTCAGAACCTTAGTATTTTCTTTTCTTCGAGCGACAACTCTGCTGCCTTATGCTTTGACATGCTTTGTCTTCCAATTGCGTCTTCTTCGCTGCAATAATTTTCAAAGGGATCTGGGAAAATCTCCTATGTATGTCTGCGATCAAATGAAAACTCGTCATTTATCCCGACTATATTTAATAAAAATAAACCATAATACTAGTAAAATGAGTACTGAAGGAAAGAAATGTAGTCGGATTTTCATGTGAAAAATTCAACCTGATAAAACAAGGCACACCGGTCACTTACGAAACCAGTTATGAGCTCATAACAATCGGCGGGAAAACGATTAAGACACGGGCAAATAAAAACCCCCCATCGGCGGATCGAAACACTTTGGCATCGGTTCATCAGCGGGTTACGCAGCTGCAACAGCGGGTAACCTACAATCTAGGGGTTCCGGCGCACAAACCAAAATTTGCGCGATAAAACGTCGGGGGTTGGATCTTCTGCAGGCATCGGATAGTTAGTGAACTACACAGCCGCAACGACGGAAATTAAAAGGTCAAGAAAAAATTGTAGACTAGTCAACATCGGAGAAACAAAGAACAGGACATCGGCGAAAAGACAAACAGTCTGTCGGGCAGTTAGTCTATTCTGGGGCCGCAACGGCGAAACTCAATCAGCCTGCGGCCTCCAATCAAAGTCATAACTTTTTCCGAAAAAATCGAAAAGCGAGGTCTATTTTCCAACAATAAAACGCGGGCTGACCTCCGAAAAACGGCAAATGACAATCCCATTTTAAACCTCAATGATAAAACATCGTAAACCTGCTAAGCCTTTCAGTCCAAAGCACGCACAAACCCAGACGAAATCCCAAATAGCAAGAAAAACTGGCCTCAAACAATCCAAACCTGTAGCAGAGTGGGGCAAACAAAATCAACAAGGAGGGTCCAAAATTTTCAGAAATTTGGGAGAAGTTGCAGCTGCAATAGGAGGGCAAACAAAGCTACTAAAAACTTGCCCTTATAGAGGGTAAACAATGCTGTTGCAAACCTGCCAATAAAACTTCCCTGCCAATAAAACTTCCCTTTTCTGTTCCAAATCAGCATTCATAAGGAAGAAGGCTGGAAAAGATGACCCAAATTTACTGTAGAAGAGGGCACATCAGGCTGCCTTAAATCTGTATCAAAAATTAAAACACCCTCATGCTACTCCAACTTTCCAATACTAGAACACTCACATGGCTGGAAATGATCATGGCAAATATCCTCAAAAAATTGTTGTCCAAAGCAAGGTTACTTGGGAGCGGGAGCAAAAAGTGAAATTTTCAAAAGATTCCGGTTTGGGAGCGTTTTTTATATAATATATATTTTTAATATATTTTGATGCATATATGCCAACAAATGCTTGTAGAATGTTGAATTAGTTATGGAAAGTATAAAAACATGAAATAAACCATAATACCATATAACATCATTCATCAACCATCAATCATATAGTAGTGAATTCGTCAAACATAGGTCCATTATCCATAACATCAAGTTATCAACCTTATAGCTTCAAATTTTCAATATATAACATTTTGTCATCACTAAAATTGTATTTGTCATCATAACAGAAAACATCAACCATGAAATGAAAGTTGAACTTGAAACAATTCACAAAGCATCACAAACGATTGGTTCCTTTCTGTACGCAGTCTCTCAGGAAGTGATACTGGATATCTATGTGTTTGCTCTGGTCATGGAACACTATATTTTCAAACAGCCTAATGCCATTCTGATTGTCACAGTGAACCACTGTAGCCTCTAGCTCACACTCGAATAACCTTGAAAGCAACTTCCTCAACCACATTCCCTCACATGCAGCCAAACTAGTTGCCATGTACTTAGCCTCTGTTGAGCTCAATGCAACTGACTTTTGCTTCCTGCTGAACCAAGAGACAACCCCTGACCCAATGCTGAAGCAACAACCTGAAGTGCTCTTCTGGTCTTCGACACATCCTGCCCAGTCAACATCTGTGAAGCCTGTTAACTGTACACTTCCACTGTGCTCATAAACCAACCCATACTCCACTGTACCTTTGATGCAGCGAAGCACGTGCTTTGCAGCTGTCCAATGTACTCTTTGAGGGTCCACCATGAACTGGCTCAAGGAGTTGACTGCAAAGCTGATGTCTGGTCGTGTGTTTCCTAGATACATGAGTGATCCGATAAGCTGGGGATACAATATAGGATCAAACCCCTTTGAACCCGATGCATAAATCTTCCTCCAGGTGGAAACGAGAGGTATGGACATGGGCTTGCAATCCACCATCCTGAATCTCTTCAAGATTTCCACTGCATACTTCCCCTGTCCAATGAAGAAGCACCCATCTCTCTGCCAAACCTCCAAACCTAGGAAGTAATGCATCAACCCAAGGTCTTTCATCTTAAGCTCAACTACAAGGTTGGACTTGCATTCGTCAATCAACCTCTCATCTCCTGTAAGAGATCATCTACATACAATACTCGTATGAGAGGTACCTCACCTGACAAGAAGTACAGGTTGTGGTTAGCCTCACTCCGCTGGAATCCCATCTCTCGTAGATAGCTGTCGATCCTCGAGTACCATGCCCGAGGTGCCTGCTTGAGCCCATAAGGAGCTCTCTACAACCTACATACATGCGACTCCCTGTTCTCCACCTCAAACCTCTTGAGCTGCTCAATGAATACCTCCTCCTCTATAACTCCGTTAAGGAAGGCAATCTTGACATCCATCTGATGAACTCGCCAACCCATCTCTGCTGCTAATGAGATAATAGTTCGAATAGAAGAATATCTGGCGATAGGGGCGAAGATCTCCTCATAGTCAATACCTTCCTTCTGTGAAAACCCCTTTGACATGAAGCATGCCTTGTACTTCTTCACGCTTCTGTCTGCTGCATGCTTTACCTTGTAAATCCATTTGGATCCCACCACCCGTTTTTCTTCTAGCCTTGGCACAACCTCCCATACTTGGTTTTTCATAATGGAATCATACTCCTCAACCATAGCCTCCTCCCACACATCCTATTGCGCCTCCTTCTCGAAACTGGAAAGTTCAGAGTTAATCAACTCCGTCATCAGTGCCATATAGCTAAGTCTATTTGGTGGTTTGCTCCGCCTCATAGAGCTCTATGGAAGAGTCACTTGCCTAGAATCCTGAATTGTGGACTTAAACCACTTAGGTTGTGGCCTAGTGTCTGCCTGCTGCGACTCATCCTCCAAGTCAATGACCAAAGGATCCTGTCCACCTGACTCTTTCTGACTATCAGAACCTATGCTCTGTGTCTGTACCTGTATCTTTACTCGTGGCTCCTCCAACTTGATCCCTGAGTCTTGTGTTGGCTGCTCCTGGGCTGGTAACTCCATAGATCTTCGTAAGGCTTTGTCCTCATCAAACTGGACATCCCTACTCACAATGATCCTCTTGCGAGCCGAAATATATACTCTGTATGCCTTCAAAGTCTCGCTGTAACCAACAAGTAACCCCTTATCCCCATAAGGGTCCAACTTCTTCCTAGTGTCAGCATGAACGTGACAATAGCAGACACTCCCAAATATGCGTAAATGGCTCACATCTGGTCTAGTGCCTATGAAGACCTCCTCGAGTGTCTTCCTCTCCAAGGCTGTGTGGGGACACTTGTTCTGGATGTAAACTGCGGTCTTGTATGCCTTGACCCATAGAAATAGTGGCAATCCTTGATCAAATAGCATGGGCTTGGCTGCTCCTACCAATGTCCTGTTCTTTCTTTCCGCCACTCCATTCTGTTGCAGGGTATGAGGAACAATGTGCTCCTTCTTGATACCCTCCGATGAACAATACTCCAAGAATTCATTGGAGGTGTACTCACCCCCGTTGTCCTTCCTCAATACTCGAATCTTCCTTCTTGTTTGGTTTTCCACAAGAGTCTTGAACTCTCGAAACTGCTCAAAGACATCTGACTTGGCCTTTAGGAAATAGATCCAGATCTTCCTGGAATAGTCATCAATGAAAGTGACGCAATAACTGTAGCCATTGAACGATTGGACACTAATGGGTCCGCAAACATCCGAATACACCAAGTCCAAGGCCCCCTTAGACTTGTGCTCACTCTGTGGGAAAGGTTTCTTGATGTTCTTCCTCAACGCACAACCCTTGCAGTGGTTATGCTTCTCCTCCTGTACCTGAGGAACTCCAATGATTGCTTGTCTCAAATGCCTCAGTGCTCCATGGTGTAAGTGTGCCATCCTCCTATGCCACAACAAACATTGACTGGTGTTGCTACTGACTAGAGCCTTTGCAGACTCGAAGTGTAGTTTGTACACCTTCCTGCTTCGGATCCCAATCACCCGATCCAAACCCCTGACTCCTTGGGCCTGATATGCACCTTTCGATCTCAGAACTTCACCTGAAAGCCCTTGTCCTCCAGGGTGGAAACGAATATGAGGTTCTTGGTCAACCCCGTAACATACAATACGTCAACAAAATTGAGGAGTTTGCTAGGTTCCCTCTGAAACGAATTTGTACCAACTCCTTGCGCGTGATACTGCGCATCATCACCCAACTCAACGTGGAGATTTCATCCACCCTTCTGCAAGCTCTTGAAGAACCTTTTCTGTCATGTCATGTGACAAGATGCTCCACTGTCGATGTACCAAATTCTGTTGCCTGTGGTGCTTGCCATGCAAGCTATGAAACAAAAATCCTCATCGATGTTTTTGCAGAACTCCTCCGCCTCTGCAGAACCTGCCATTTAGGTATTGTTCTTATTCTTCTTGTCTGGGCACTGGGAGGCAAAGTGTCTTGGCTTGTGGCAGATAAAACATTTGACCTTGGACACGTCAATGTTCTTCTTACCACCCTTCTTCTTCTTTGCCTTACCCTTTCTCTTCCTTGCTAGGGCTAGAGCTTCTTCATCCACAATTTGTGAGGCACTGCTGGATGAATTTGAACTTTGAGCCATACAGGTCTCTTCCTGCATAAAGTCATCCCACAATCTCTGCCAGTCAAAGGGCTTCTCCCTAGCCACCACACCTTTTACAAAGGTGTTCCATGGCTTAGAAAAGCCATTGAGAGCTATCTGAACTAGCTCCTCATCCTCAGTCTTAGAACCAACTGCTCCAAGCTCATCTCTGATCTGTGTGAGCCTTGTGAGATAAGACACCACTCCTTCACCCTTGGCTATCTTGGTACTACGTAACCTCTCCTGTAGCACCATCTTCTGGTTTTCGTTTTTGCTCTGGTAAAGACCTTCCAAAGCCTTCCACATTTGCAATGCGGTCTTCTTTCCGAAAAGGTGAGGGACTATGTGTCCCTTCATCCCATCCAAGATGATCAACATAGCTCTTATGAGATTCATATGTGCAGTGATTGATTAATACAATTTTTAAAGTTCGAAGATCTCCATATTTGCTCAAAACATTGACATGGTATCAGAGCATAGGGCGTGAAGAAGCTCAATTTTGTGTAGTAAACCAAAGCCTATGTGATCTTGAGCAAAATTCGAGAGCTATGACATCGATCTCCACATTGAAGGCGAGGGTATTGGACATATTGGAGAAATATGAATTAGATTGGCTCGTATTCCCTGTGGTGGAGGAGCCCACATCCAAGCAGAGCACATCATCTTCAAGAAGAACCAAGATTGCTAGTTTGGAGTAGTAACGAAAGAAGATGATCTTCAAACCACTTGATGGTCTCCCATCTGCATGGGAGACATTATTGGTTGTGGTAAACGACCGAGAAGAACAACCCAACTTCAAGAGGATGTGGCAAAAGATTGCATTCAAGAAAAGGGGCGCATTCAGAGCAAGATAGTGTGCACTATAAAGGAGAATCTTGCCCTCACGACAAGAATGAAGAAAGGGAGGAAACCTTCCACTCCAAAGAAGTTCTTTCATGCAAAGAAGGAGTTCAATAAAGAGTTTGACAAATCAAAGTTTCGGTGCTTCCATTGTCAAAAGAAGGGCCACTTTGCACGAGAGTGCCATGCACGGAAGAAGAATGAAGAAAGGCTTCATGCATCCACCGTTGTAGGAGGTGAACCTTCTTAGAAGAAATCATCTGAGAAAAAGGATGATCGAAAGGAGTATTTCCTTTAGTGAGGAAGAGCTTTCGCTCTAGTATGCATGGGATCCTTATTTCTCATGAAGAGATTTGCTACCTATTGCATAAGAGTATTTTTGCAGTGTTTAAAGTTGCAATGAATAAAGAAAGACTCTAACAATCTTTGCAAGGATGCAGAGGTCAAGAGGGGGCCCACACAAAACAGTAAAAGATAAGTACTTTGTATTTTGATTGTTATATGCTGTTGTAAATCAAATCTAAAGGGTTTTAAATATGTTTCATTACTGTCATATAGAGATTTGTATTCTTGTGATTTGGAATTGTGTTATAACATGTTGAGCATATACATTGTTATACAATGTCATTGAGCATATATACTTATATAGGACTGACATAGATTGATATAGGACTGGCATAGGGTTGCATATTTTTTTCATAAGATATGAAATGTAGGGCTGCATGATTGTTCATGAGATATGAACACATGGCTGCATGATTGTGTTATCCACTAAGTTGCACTTAGGGGATTTTTCAAGTGAGCCACCAAGGATCGAAACAAATCAATTGTTCTTACTCAGTGCTCAGGAAGTTCCTTGGTTTCATTAGGGGCAGTTGTGGTCCCTTTTTCGCATGTTCACACCCCCTCGGGGGAATTGTAATAAATGACATAGCATGGTGGTTTCTTTTGTAAAAGGCTTGGCCTTCTTAGGACTTGGTCATCAAGGTCATCATTCTTGAGGTGTTTTTTCCCTTGTCGATTATGTGACGTTTTTTTAAGCGACATAATTTTTGTGTTTTTCACTCAAAATCCTTAGATGGTGAAATTGGTGATTATGCCTTAAAAGGTTATTAAGGCCTAGTGTCTATGTATTATACCATGCTAGTCATAGTCCCAAAGTTTCGTGGACATGTGCTAAGTCTTTTATAGGATTTTTTAATTTTTAATAAAATCATCAATAAGGTGTATTTTAATTGTAAAAGTTCAAAATGTCATAAAATTGGGCCTAGGGAGCCAATTTGGTCATGGGGATGCTCGTTTTTTGACCTAGAGCCCCCACTTAACCTCTAAACCCACTTTTCCTAAATTTTAAGTGATTATTTATCACTGAAGTGAAATTCCCTCCAAAAAGGCAAAAAGTGAATAAAAAATCAGAAAACGGGAAAACATGGAGAAAAAACACATCCCTAAATCAGTGGGAACTTGTTCCAGACATGTTCCATGTTAACTAAGGATGATGTTGGGGGTAATTGGAGACCAAATCAAGATCAAATTGGCTTGATTGAATCAAATTTATGAGGGGGCGAATTTCTCCTTAGAGGGGCACATTTATCCGTGAAAAATCTCACCTCTTGTTGTATACGTGTCACAAAAAAAGGGGGGGGGTAACCTACCTTGTGAGAGGTGGTGCCTACCATCTCTAGTTCACTCTAGTTCGCCCCCAATCATCTCAAAAAGCTCCAACACTTGGAAAATTCGCTCCCCTTGGGGTTTGCTCTCATTTTTCCTTTTTAAGCGAGGTTTTCTTCCTCATTTAGAGGAAAGGAAGGAACCTCTGCTCATGTAACTTGTAATTGCTTATCTCTTTATGAATAAAGTTGAGACTTTGGAGGTCAGACTGATGGTGCAAGAACTCTCATTGTTGTGAATGTTTGATTAAATAGCTGAGGTGATATTTGCTTCGCTCTTTTTCCTTTTATGCGAGTATTAATTATCTAGCTAAGAAGATTATATGCTAATCCATAGAATAAACATTTGAAGGTTCAATTTATTTATTTAGGAGTAGTTATCTAAGATCTAAGAGTTGCATGTTGTAGTTGGTTATGCGTATGTGGGTTCACTCAAAATCTACCATACTAGATCTAATCACTTGTTTGAAGGGTTCTTTAGCTGTGTAGATCACCAAGCGTGGAGTAAGATTGGAGCTCGGCTGCATCTTGTCTTCTTCACCACATATTTTGGATCTAACATTATTTTTCAGGCATACTCCTCCTCGATGTTGTTCAAGCTTGGGATTGAGTTCTTTCTCTTTCCTTCATAAAAAACTACAAATCTTTTTCTTTTCGGTTACTTTCATTTAACAAGTAAATCGTATGCTAAAGTTCATCATTTTATTTACTTCTTTGATTATATCTAAGAAGTGTTTTTTTTCATAATCAGAAGCTTAGATCTAGTTTCTCTTTCCTAGTACTCAAAGTAATAAAATCTTTCTATCTTTCGGTGAGTACTAGGTTGTATTTTTTTATTGTATTTTATTGACTAACCCACTAATTTACAAATACATAGCTTGCTGTTTTTTGCCTTTTCGTGACCAGTTAAGTGGAAATGTTGGCGAAATTTTGAGGTTTCAGGCTCCTAAAATCATCTCTAATTCCCCCTTCTTCATTCCCCTTCTTTGGAAAGCTTTGTAAGCCTTTTTGATCACTTTCCAAGATAAAAAAGAAACCCCATTCGTAAAAAATCATATTGTAATAAAGTTAATAAAAAGCAAGTGGGATTACGGCTCCCACAACCCCCTTCCCCCATTTGGGGGAAGCCTGTATCGCCTAGTGTGATTGATTTTTGATTTACCGCTTTCTTTTAAGTTCTAGATTAGTTCAAAGTTTTGCATCTAGTTAGATCTATTTTCCAATATTTATGTGCTTGCTTTCTTTGTAGATCTAACCCAATCTTGATCTCCCGAGTAAGGCTTTGTCTTGAAAGAGATCCCTGACTGTAGTTTTCTTATATGCAAAACTGATGTATTGCTTAGGATAAATCACAAACACACAATCCGTCCTTAAGGGGCTTTATAGATTAGTACATTTGTTATTCGTTACTCACTAAATCGGAACAAACATTTTGCTTCTACCGTGTATGCTCTACCCCTCGTGGCTTAGTCTGACACTTGGGGATATCAAAAGCGGTATTGTGCATTCATTAATCTCTCACATCTAATTATGTTAAATTTTCATATGCTAAGCTAGATCATTAGTATTTCATTTCGAATTCATAACAAAAGCATATAAACAGGATCATTGAAAGATAGACAAGCACAACCATACAAAAGGAAGACAAAGATTTATCCTGGGAAAACCCTAAAGGGAAAAACCCAGCAAAAGCTTCCTCAATATAGATGCCCCAAAAAGATAAAAGGTAAAACCAACAAGGAGATCAAAGCCTGATCCTCCTCCTTCTCCAGCTACTCTTCTCTTCTCCACTAATGCACTACACAAGTGAGAGTGTGTGTGTCTCAAATGAGGAGCACCACACCTCTATTTATATTCATCCGTTCACTTGAATTAATTCATCCGACATGTAGACTCGAATTAATCATGTAGGCTCGAGTTACACATGTAGGCTCAAGTAACCACACTGGGGTGCTAATGACACACCTTTACAAATAGAGGGGACAACCTCATGACTCTTATTAGTTCTTCCGATTAGAAGCATCGGGGTACAAGATAATACAAGTGGTTCTCCCGGTAGGACCATCGGGGACCACAAAAGATACATATAGAATATTCTTCGAAGTTACAATATTTCAACAAATTAATCAATTCACATTAATAAAATTTATAATCCCCAAAACATTACGGAAATCCATGTAACGACCCTGAGAAATAGTGGGCAAATTCTTCAGGGAAAGCGGGAACAACTAGAAAGTGATTGTGGCGTCCCCTTAGGATACATCCTTGTTGGTGTAGTGTTGAATAGCCCTCCACGACTCCATCTAGCCCACATTTTCCCTTGTGGAGCTACTCTTCTCAGAATCCAAACATATTCTCAGTGCTTCATAGTATATCGAGAATCCCCTTCCCCATTACTTAATTCATCTTTAACAAGTTTAAAACTGACCAAGAACAAATTGCAAAACATTTTCCATTTCTTCAGTAGCAACTATTCGACTCCTTTTGTCATTGGTTCATTTACAAAACTTATTTGCTTTCAGTCATATCATGTTATGAATGTTGTATCTTTATGCTGTTGATCTAATTTCTACTTTGCAATATCTTGTCAGTAAATCATTTCAAACTCCTAACAAAGCAATTCATCCAAAACTAATAAATAATAAAGAGCCTTAACAACTCTTTCATAGGGACTACCCCCCTTGGCTCTGTTAGGAGTGGCCTAAACGAAGGAGTCAGGATTATGTGACAGCACTAGACTCGAGACTTGCCCCCAAGGACGCACTTAGCAACTTGAAGATTTCTGCTGCGCTAAATCCCCTAGGTGGGTGTGTTGTCTGCCGAATGCACACCAGCAGCAGAAATCTTTTGAAAGCTGTTTCCTCACTTGAGAAAGTGGGAGAGGTGTTTCCTTGGGGGCAAACACAGAGCTAGGTACTGTCACCTACTTCTAGTTCCTTCGTTTAGGCTAACTCCTAACGAAGCCAAGGGAGGTTGTCCCTAACAAAGAGTTTCTAAGGCTCGATGTATTTTAAGTGTTTTTTGGTGTATGGTGATGCGGATGGGTGTTGTTTAGGAGTTTATTATGGAGAAAAGATCACATATTTAAAATTTAAATAGAACAAAGGTATACTTGCAATAATTTAAGGACAACACAATTGATGGTGAAAGTGGCCTCTGGGATAATGATGCTTCTCTGGGCTTGAAAATGAGCCCAACCATGCCAAAAACAGATGTCGGATCATTCATTTATTACATTCTGAAGTTTCTCATTTAAACCATTAAAAAATGGCTTAAAAAACGTAGAATTTTTTTTTTCTCGGAATTAAATGAAACTCTAGGGGGACCTAGTACATGTCCATACGACTCAATCGGAATGCCTAGCATGACAAAAAACATTGACACGAAGGCTCTAATAACCTCCCAAGGCTGAAACATTAAGACAACTACCCCAGCTTTGGAGGAGCGAGTGAAAAACTCAGAAATTATTGGTTGTTTGTTCAACAACCAATAATAACCAAGGGAAAAAACACTCTAGGCTAGTCGACTTGATGCCCAAGTTCAGGAAGCTAAGCCTTTTATAAAAATTTAAATGCTAGGACATTTTTTACAATTTCCCCAAGGGGGTATGAACATGTATTTTACAAAAAATAAACAGCTTCGCCAAAAATTGTCTAACTCTGGAGCACATTGAACTTCTGAACTTTGATCTTGAACACGTGTACTTGTTCAATACTCCGGCGGCTCACTGAAAAATCCACTTAAGTGCAAAATTAGTGGATAACAGGGTGAAAGGCGACAACAGATTATTCATAATATATCAGATATAGGGTTGCATGCTTGCTTCATAGGATATGAATATGGGGCTGCATATTTCTTTCATAAAATATGAATATTGGATTGATATAGGGATACAAAGCATCACATGAGATATGAATATGGTAATGTCGAAACATTGATTTAATATGTGTACATAAATGTGTGAACCATTGCTAGTATGTTGAAAGTTTTCATGTGATTACATTTCTTGATTTTGCAAAGTTGTTAATCATGAGAATATTTTGTCTTGTAGAAAAAAACCATATGCCTTGATCAACAAGAAGAGAATGGCATGTATGTGGAGTCATTTCGATGGCTGATCCTGAAAGAGAGATGACTGGGAGGTTCCTATGTTTCTTAGGAAGAAGTCAGAATAGAAGCCCTAATACTATTTTGAGAGATGTAAAGACTCCTGAAGATATTTAAATTTTCTTATATTTACATTCATGTGTCAAGAAGAGATTCAGACATAGTTTAGCATGAGACTCCTTGTTGAAGGACCTAGATTATGACTCTCACATCTTGATGGTGAGAAAGAGTAGCTAGATTTGCTAGCTCCTGAAGAACTAATAAAACTGGTTGATGTACCTCTTATTAAGAGGGGACTTGCATGATGCTCATATTCAGAAGGAAGCTGAGAACAATATTCAAGGATCTTGTTATGATTCTTGTGATTACAGGCGTGGCCGTCACCTGATAAAATTTTCCTCAGTTAAGGAAAATATGCAGTAGAGAGCCTGAAGAGTTTCATGACAATGGACTATAAGTCCATGGCCATACATACGAAGATAAATCTGAATTTGATAATTCTTAATTCAGATTTGGAGGATCTCAAAGTCAGTTGAGATGTATTTGGTTAGCACTAGGATCAGATACATGCTTTGTAGACAGTACATAGATATGTACAACAAAGCATGTGTTGTGGTACCTACTTGGTACAAGTATATGTGGACTTAGATATGTCTCGAACAATGAAATAAAGTTTCAAGGATATATAGATTTTGACTAGAGCAGTGATCGAGGAGGATCACATATATTGCCCCAGATAGAGCATGTTGTAAAGCAGTAAGGCTTTATGAGATTCCAAGTCAGTTATATCCAAGACATAGTACATATCCACAGGTGAGCAACATTGCCAACATTCTTACTAAGCCTCTGTCCGGGACAAGCTTGGTATAGTACTACTCCAGTTGAGGAGGGAGTATTGATGTGTCGTCAAAGGAAGTATCCGATAAAGTCCCCACCAGTTAGTCATGGTACATGACTCAGACAAACTGGGGCTGTAGTATATCTTATGGAGAGAATCCACATGAGTAGAGACACAGTCAAAGTCTCAGAGACTATAGATATTGAAGAAGAGTTATAGTCAGGACTATCAAAGAATAGTTAAAACCCCTTGGAGTGGTTAGATGGCCATACAGTTGGCTATGTGAGATACTGTAATATGAAATCACTGTAAAAGTGATCAGGCCTTGAAGAACATCACAAAGAACTTCTCCAGATAGTAGAAGATTCTTGAAGTCAACAAATGTTGAAGATTGAAAGAAAATATGAGATTTCCTTTCTGCAAGATGTTACACATTTAATGTGTTGTATATGATGGATTTGAAATCCATGGTTTCTAGTTTAGGGAAACTACATTCTGGATCGGATCTAGATGGTACGACTATGTATAGGTAGCTGGTTGGTCTGGTAAGGTACTTAGCAAACATGTTGTAATTTATGTTTTTTACTAAGCATATGTTTGAGTGCCTTTGAGGTACATTAAAATAAGTTTTTTACTGTAATTGATACATGATAGACCTATTATATGATTGTGCTATCCAACTATTGGCTATGTGGGATACTGTATTATGAAATCACTGTAAAAGTGATCAGGCCTTGAAGAACATCACAGAGAACTTCTCCAGATAGTAGAAGATTCTTGAAGTCAACAAATGTTGAAGATTGAAAGAAAATATGAGATTTCGTTTCTGCAAGATGTTACACATTTAATGTGTTGTATATGATGGATTTGAAATCCATGGTTTCTAGTTTAGGGAAACTACATACGGGATTGGATCTAGATGGTACTACTATGTATAGGTAGCTGGTTGGTCTCATAAGGTACTTAGTAGACATGTTGTAATGTATGCTTTTTACTAAGCATATGTTTGAGTGCCTTTGAGGTACATTAGAATAAGTTTTTTATTGTAATTGATACATGATAGACCTATTATATGATTGTGCTATCCAACTATTGTCTTAGTCTGAGATAAGCTATGTATGTTGCGGTTAGTACTACAGAAGTAAAAGTATTTTGCGGATCGTACTACTAGTTTAGTGTTGATTTTTCTGAGCAACATCGAGAGTCATTCTCTCAAGAGAATGAAGACATCTGGTCTGAGACCAGGATGTGGAACCGGTCTAGCATTGGGGGGACTCAACCTAGTGTTGAGTGACCATGCTGTTGAATGGTAGATATCTGGTCCTTGACCATGATATGGACCCAGCTTTGTCCTGGGTAGTCTCAACTCGGTGACCAGGATGTGGAACTAGTCTAGCATTGGGGGGACTCAACCTAGTGTTGAGTGACCATTCTGTTGAATGGTAGATATCTGGTCCTTGACCATGATATGGACCCAGCTTTGTCCTGGGTAGACTCAACTCGGTGTTGAGTGACCATTCTGTTGAATGGTAGATATCTGGTCCTCGACCATGATATAGACCCAGCTCTATCCTGGGTAGACTCAACCCAGTGTCGAGTGACCATTTCGTTGAATGGTAGACATTTGTTTCGGGACCACGATGTGGACCAGTCTAGTACTGGTAGACTCAACTTAATTTTGAGTAGCCATTCTCTGGGAGAATGGAGGTGCTTGGTCTGTTACCAAGTATTTGACCTAGGGTCAAATTATGCAGCCCATGGCTGAGGCACCTGGTCTGTTACCATTAAGGCACTGTAAGCCCTAGACTGGGTGTAGGCATGTGTGACACTCTGACCCTTGATCTATGGGCTTTGTGTACTTCTCCAAGGATTAGCTACCCTTGGTTAAGTTACCCTAGTACTTGATCTAGGTGTCACACAGAGTGTGAGATAAAAGCATTAGTAACTCTCTTGGTTTATGATGATGTACTTTTAGAATAAAAAAGACCACAGGTAATGACCACAGGGGCACTTGGAAAAAGGCTAAAGTCAAAAGTAAAAAATACATAAGGACTTTTGGACCACAGGAAAAGGATCACAGGTAAAGCCAAAAATACATAAGTACTTTTGGACCACAGGTGATAGTAAAAATAAATAAGTACTTTTGGACCACAGGAAAAGGACCACAAGTGAAAGTAAAAAATACATAAGTATTTTTGGACCACAAGAAAAGGACTTCTGGTAAAAGTAAAAAATACATAAATGACCTGAAAGGTAAAAAGGTAAAAGTGAAATTAGGAAAATAATAAAATATTATTGTTTTGTCTTTCTTAATTTTGGTCCACTTACAGGTGACTAAAGGCTATAAAAGAGATCAAGTCAATTCATTATCAGATACACACTTGCTCTCACAGGCACAGCTGCTCCATGAGAAGATCTTACAGGTTTGAAGAAGTTAATGATTCTGCCCTAGCATGAATGAGTCTAGCTAGGGCATCATCATTCATGTGAAGTTAAACCCTCAGCTAGGGTTCCATCTGCGATCCATCTTCAGATCTAGGGCAACCATCTTTAGATCTAGGGCAACCACCTTCATATCTTCAGATCCAGGGCAACATCTATCAGATCCGGGAAGCCATAGTTGTTCTTGGGAAACCTTCTCTTCCTTCACGAGTTGCCCCATTTTCTTTCTGGCATTTCCATTAGGGCTCGACCCTCTTTCCTCCTTCTCTCGGGCCAAGCCTTCACGCCCAGGGCCACCTTCAGAGAACCCGAGAGGGTTAGGGCTGCTTGTGCAGACCCTTGGGCTTCCTGTGCAGACCCTCGGGTTGCTACAGCAGGCCCTCGGGCTGCTTGTGCAGGCCCTCGAGTTGCTTGTGCAGACCCTTGGGCTGCTACAACAGGCCCTCAGGCTCCTAGCAGCCTGCCTGTAAGGGCATCCGGGTCTACAGCAGACTCTAAGTC
Organism: Pseudotsuga menziesii; assembly: GCA_001517045.1. Classification (NCBI taxonomy): domain Eukaryota; kingdom Viridiplantae; phylum Streptophyta; class Pinopsida; order Pinales; family Pinaceae; genus Pseudotsuga; species Pseudotsuga menziesii. Next base: position 69,460 of record LPNX011114581.1, read on the forward strand.
TGCCAACAGACAGCCTATAAGTGCTGCTGTGTATGCAACAGACCCTCTGGGCAGTCACCAGGCCATTTCGGGCAGCCACCAGACATTCTAGGCCACAGAGAATTAAATCCGGGCAGCCACTAGACATTCCAGGCAGCAGCAAAATTACTCTGGGTAGATTAGATTTGCCATTCGAGCAGGTGAAGAAGGCTAACATAAAATTCAGGCAGAGAGGAAGAGCATTCGGGCAGGTAAGAAAATTTTCGGGCAGCTGTCTTAATTTCTGGGCAGTCAATTCTTGGTTTCCGGGCATGCCCTAACTTTTTCGGGCAGAGCTGATAATTATTTTGGGCAGACTGTATTTGGTCAGTTTTGATTATCTCTGAGCAGATCTGGAAATTTGAGGACCTAGGGTTTGAAACCCTTGTTCTGACTTTTGCTAAGAATATTTTACTGTAAATTGTGGTCAAACCTAGACTGGGGTTTGAGGAATTTTTTGAAGAATTGCCTTAAGTCATCTCATTTACGAGATGAGCTACTAATGCTTTTTGGGGTTTTTGTCCTTTGAAGGTTTCCCCAGTGAAAATCTCTTGTGTCCATTGCGCTGATGTGACAAATGTTATTTTACTATACTTGTTATCTATTTAAGTTAATCGACAAATTTTTAAGTATTTCTACTAATGCTAAAATTCAACATTTAGAAGCAGAGTAGCTAAGAAAGTTACTTGTGATGATTTGAGAGCGTGACCGTACTGTGATGGTTGGAGAGAGTGACCATACTTATGAAGACTAGAGAGCCTGGCCATACTTTGTATATGTATCCAGTCGAGTATGCGTATCCAACCAAGTATGTGTATATAATCGAGCTGTATATCTAGTTGGAGATGTGTTATGTTAGAACACATTGAGATGAAGTTTAACTTCATTAGAAGTCATGGTCATGTAAGGTAAAATTTCAGTACATAGCTACTGATGAGCAGATTGCAAATGTGTAGACAAAGTCGCTGTCAGTGACGAAGTTCAAATACTTCCGAGATAAGCTTGGTATGGTAGAAAATGGTTGGTAAAGCAGAGAATGTCTCCCTCGCTGAGAGGGAGTGTTGTTTGTATAGCATTAGGAGTCATTCTCTTGACTTGTGTTGTATCAAGTCCCATCTATATCCTCATGTGTTGAGGTAGGATGCTAGTACTGTAGTGTTGTGTTGTATTAAGACTGTAGACTTTTGTTTTATCAAGTCTGGACTTATGTTGTATCAAGTAAATGATTCTCATAGATGGCGCCCTATCAGATGGATCTCCAATTGTGGAGGTATAATGCTTTACTTGTTAAAGCGGTGATACTATGTGATCTATTACTGACCATGGTCATTCAAGATGGATAAATCTATCAAGTCTCCTCTAGAGACTGATCACCTCTAGAGTGAATTACTTTAACATATGACTATATGGTTTGGGGTAACATGTTATGATCATCAGTATGTGTGACAATTCTTCTGAGTATAATATGATAAGATAGATAAATAATAAATACACGTGGATCATGCAGTAAATGATAAATGATAAAGAGATAAGCATAGAGAAAGAGAAAGAATTCGAGATTGAGTTAGTTTGTTAACTAAGTGCTCAACATTCAGTTAGAGATTGAGTTCACTCCGATATTAGTTAACTATCAGTTAAAGCTATTCTTGGAAGGTATGGCACATGTCTCGTGCATGGAGAAGAATCCAAGGCACTGAATGTGGGCACCCTTGAAGATAAATTCGAAATTGAAGTGCATGTGTGCACTAAAATTAGGCAAACATTGCATGGCTGAGGTTTTGACTTGTTATTAAACTGCCGGGCACTTGGCAAGTTCATTACAGTTGTTGTAGATGATCTCTCTTCTCTATTGCTCTGAGTTCTCTCTTATTGGGCAATCTGCTAATGTGTTGTAAACCATTCTGTGCAAGACTATCTATTATACTCAAAGAATTGTTGGGTTTTTCATCTTCTGTATTTGGAGGGTTTTCCCAAGGTACGTCTTGTCTCATATGGTTGAATGATTTATGTGGCTGATTTGTCTTATGAGATTCATGTGCAGTGATTGATTAATAAAAGTTTAAAGTTTGAAGCTCTCCATATTTGCTCAAAGCATTGACAGGCCCCACTTGAAAAGTAAAATTGCCAACATGATAAAGTATAAATTGAAGGCGCCCTCACTCATTCTCACCAAGCAAGTTCGCTCCAAGCAAGAGAAGAAGTTCGCTACTTGTTACCAACTTTTTTGTACCATAGTTGGGTTACCTGAGGAGCCGCCGGTTGACAGACTTGTTCAAAGTCTGATTCCAGTGTATCAGTTGATCCGTCTGCTTGTCTAGCCAATATTGGCTAGTCACTTTTTTATTTGAATAATTTTGACCGTGGCCCCGTGGGGTTTGTAATAAAATGTGCTAGTAGGATATTTTTGAGTGGTTCGGTCTCCTGAGACGTAGAATCTCAAATAGGGTATTCAGGGGAGTTTTTTGCCCCTGACAATTATGCTTTGCCTTCAGCTGAGTATAATTGACGAGGTTTTCTCCCGCTTCCTCCTGTTGCCCACCTATTTCGACTAGGTGGCAACTCCATGTACATGAGGATGTACATAATTGTACCTTAGAAAATCTGAGGATTTTTCACTTCTGCAGGGCTATTGCCCCTTTGTAAAACAAAATGTCCGCTCCCCTGCGTGGGAAAATTAATGTAATTTTATGTGCTAGTGTGGGTCATATGATACGAATGCCACACCATGGAACTGGTTGTTAGGGAAGTCCCCTCATCGAGTGTTTTTCCCTTTCCATATGATCTTGTTGCGTAAACGAGTTTAATCGGTTTGGTTTTCACTCAAAATCCTCCAAAGTGGTGACGGGCGTTCTACCAGTCAAGTCCATGAGGTGGCTAAGGCTTCAAAGTGTGATTCATGACCATGCTAGGCATCTGTATAGAGTCTTGCGGAGTTTCGTTGTGTTGATTGTATTTTTATTTATTTTTTCTGGTTAATTAATTTCACCCCTTGGTGATTAATTAACTCAGTTTTTGATGTAATAATGTAATTGCTCAAGCATGGCATTTTGTAATAGGGGCTATGAATGCAAAGTTAATTGCTATGAAACCCCCTAAGCCACTGCTTCGAGTCCCATGTCATTCTGATGAGTGGTTGAGGAGATAGACCATTTTTGTCTAAGCAAGGTCTATTTTTCCTAGGGAATTAATTAATTTCCCTAAGTCAAAATTCATATTATTTGATTTTGAAGTAAAAAATCAAATAATGCCATGGTAAATGGGTTTGGGGGTTCCTGAGCCTAGGAAAACTTATTCGAAAGTTTTTCACCCCCCCATGGCCTAGATATTAATTTTTCAAGTTGTTTTTTAATTTTTCCTAAGTCAAAATTGGAAAAGTTTAAAAAATTGAATTGAGAAAATTAAATCTAAGGTGAATTGAAATTTAGCCTAAGTCTAAGGTTAAATTTTTATTTTTGGAGCAAATGGCTAAACTCCAAGCTAAGTTTAAATGTAAAAACCTCTACCATTTATAGTGGGGGTGCTATATGCTAAAGGAGGAGCCACGTCCAAGATAAACCCTCACCATATTTGGAGGAAGGCGCTAAAGTAAAGAGGGCCCACGTTTTAATGGAGGGGGCCCACGCCAAATTGGAGGAAGCGCTACCTATATGGAGGCACCACCAAAATTTAGAGGGCGCATACTATATTAATGGAAGCGCTAGCCGTATGTGGAGGTGGGCGCTACAATGATATAAGGGCGCTACACAAAAGTAGTGGGCGCAAGTAATGAAGAGGAGCCGCTAAAAATAATGGAGGGCGGCCATATATGGAGGCACCACTATTTAATGAGGGCGCTAACCATAAAAGGGGCCCACTCTAAAATGGAGGAAGGGCACTACCAAACAAAAGGTGGGGCGCTAAGTTTAGAGGGCGCTAGCTCTTGGGCCCACGTTTTCACATGCACTTTTAGTAGGGCGCCATATTGGGAGACGTCACCACATTAATTTGGAGGCGCTAGTATATTAAGAGGGGCGCTATCATTTAGAGGGCGCTACTATATTTAGTGGGATGCCCCCATATTAAGAAAAACGCCCACAATAAGAGGAGCGCTAGCCATTTTAGTGGGGCGCTAGTGTTTAAAGGAGGAGCGCTACCCATTTTAGAGGCGTCACTACAAAGAAGGATGCGCTAGCTATACTTGGAGGAAGCCACCAAACTTAGAGGGGCGCCTATGCTATTGGGCCTACTCTATTTCTATTTTTATTTAAAACCCAAAGGCAAGATCTAAGGGTGAAATTAAATCAAAGACCTAGATCCAAAGGTTGATATTGTTAAGACATGGATTAAGCTTCTCACCCATTGATTAAAAATTAATCTAAGGATGTGGATTAATTGAGAAGAATAGAAAGCCAAATACCTAGATCTAGTGGTGGAGATTAAACCCTAGATCTAGATCTAATCTCAACCATTTATCTTCAATAGGTTGGGGTTTGCCTCAACTATTTAATGGGGGTCTCACTCCCTCATTAGACATGATCATTCATGCTATTGTTATGCTGCCGGAAATTTCTTGCTCTCATATTTTCTTGCTACACTTTGTATTGGAAGCTTTGCCCTAGTTGGGCCATTTAATAAAAATTTCGTTGGAGGGACACTATGCTGCAAATTCTTTCATGATCTACTACTCTTGAGGTAACTTGTGTATTGTTCTAGTTTTGCATTATTGTACTAGTCTAGTTAGCTCTCCACAAAGTATTTTGTGGAGAGATTAGAGAGTAAAAGTGCTTGTGCTTTCTTTTGTGAATGATCTAACATTGTCTTTCAAAGTATTTTGCAGGAAGTGTTAGATATTCTCCACTAGCCTTACGATAGTTTGCAGATCTAGACTTTTTGCAGGTTGACCAATCAAGGAGACCTCTCCAAGGGCTTCATTCCGGCATATTTTAAATTCGGCCATCTACTTTCAGCCTTCCTGAAAAGGGGTTGTATTCACTGTATAGTGAATATAACCTTTGTTTTAGGGCCCCAACCTATTATATATTAGTTAGGGCTTATAGTTCTGCTGTTTAAACACTGTTTAGGTGGCTGGAAACTGAGTTTCCAGCCCTTTAAATCTCTTATTTCTGCAATATTTCACATTCAGATTTTTTATGTAAATTTGTAAATTTTGTACTAATCTTTTAACAACAATTTTTTAGTGTTTTATGTGATTTCCAGCGAAGAATAGCTTGCTGGTTTAATGACAGGTTGTGCATGAGTGAAGGAGATTTGATGCCCGAATAGGCCCAGGATCTCTTCAAACTTCAACCGTTTCAAAAGGGGTTCAAACCCTCAACCTTCTCTTTCATATTTTCCTGATTTATTGTAAACCCCAACGAGAGTCTCTTGGGGTATTCTGTAAAGTTTCGTAACCATTTGTAATCCATAAGTAGATAGATTAGGAAGTATAGTAGGAAGTAGGATAATAGTTGTTTCATATTTCTGTTTATGCAAATTTCATTTTTGTTTAAAAGTAATCATACAACCCATTAAACCTGTGTATCCTCTATCCGCTTGTCATCTCCCTTTAGGGACTTCAAGCTGGATATGAAAAACAGGGGAAGTGGGGGCTTAGGTAATTAAAATAACTTTCTTTTCTTGTACTACAATCAAACATTTTTATTTTCCAAGTCCAAGATCAAATACCGGCACCTCCCATAAGGGATACAGCTTGGTTGATCTTGTTGATCGCTTTAAAATAAACCTTGCATGCTAATCACCCAGATAAAATTTACTATTAAAACTTACCAACATCAACTTCCCACATCCTGCTCCTCTACTCGGTTATCACCCTTCGGGGTACTCCGAGATACGGCCAGGGGACAGGGAAGTCTTAGTTTAATAGGCATCCATCTAGCCCTTTTTCTGTCAACTAAAAATAGTGACCTCAGGAAGCTAGAAGGGGTAGCAGGTCGTGGGTGGTCTCTAGGCGCTTCGACGTCCTCCTTGTTGAGCACCGGGGCATTGGGGATTGACTTGTGAGCTACGGGTGGGCTTTGTTCCCACTTTGTTGAGCGCAACAGCATTCCTTCTTTGACTGGAGAAGTTCTAGATCGGGGTAGTCACACCACCGATTCTAAAACTTAATCCAAGAAGAAAAACTTTAATAAAATTAACTAAAATAAACCAAGAGACATTGCAAAATCGGTTTCACAACGCTCTTTTATTTCAAGCACTCTTTCACTCCAACATTGCACTACAATTTTACTTCCAGCACTTTACGTTTTAGTTACATTTATTTTCAGTTTTGCAATCGTTGTGTGGTGAATGCTTACTTGCTTAAAGTCTCTCCATTATTTAATTTACGGTTGGTTCAATCATTTTCACTCAAAGCACTTCTCTGCCATATTGGAAATCTTGTTCACATTGTATACATTGATAAACCATCTGTACATTGCTTAGATACCTTGATTTGTTATCGTTTGTAACTTGTAATATTTTGACTCCATTTAATCTAGGCACTGGTCTTGTAATTTTGTAGTCTTAGTAAAAGATCCCTTTAACTAATAGTTAATAAATCTGGAACTTATTTTCCTATAGGGACTACCCCCCTTGGCTCTGTGGGGATCTAGCCTAAACGGAGGAGTTGTGGACTGTGGTGACAGTGGTCCCCAGCTCTAACTTGCCCCCAAGGACACACAAAGCGGGTTGGAGACTTCCCCGTGTCTTAAAGTGTGTATTAGGCGGCAACACCTCCAAAGCTGGAATGCCCGATGTTGAATTCTGGGCCTTGGGGGGTTATTAGAGCCCAACTGAGTGTTATAAGCCTACTAGACATTATTTAGATAGATCATGGTCATGTCCTAAGTCATTTGGACACATAAAATTTTTTCGAAAAAATCTTTTTTGAAAAGTAATTTTTTTTTTTTAATTTTTAATTATTTTTCCTAGGTTTTTTGGGTTAATGTTTCCATAAATTAAATGGAAAAAACCTGTTCGTGGTAAATAAGTCATCCGGGCTCCGAATTCAGTGATTGAAGGCTCCAATCTTAAGCCAAAAATCATTCTTGATCAGCTAGCCAGTCAAAACCAACTTTCAGATCAACAATCGAACACATAATGCCTTTTTACTCAAAAAAGTCAGTTTTGAGTAAAAAAATGAATTTTTATTAAAAAATGATTATTTTGGAGAAAATTAAAACTCTCAAAATTAATCCAAATTCAGTGAAATAAAAGGCTAAATGACATTTCATGGAGCACTTATGATGATTGGAGTTATCATAACTCAGCTTCAGTCATCATTAAGAGAGCAATTAATTTATTATCAGTTAGCAGACATGTCATCTCCAGCTAAAGATGAGATAGAGAGCACTCATTGGTCTGGTGATTTGATCGAGGTGAAGACTGAAGCTTGCACCATCAGTGGGTTTCCCAAACCTAGCTCAGGCTCCTCCCTGACCTAAAGGATGAGCTTACCAACATCAGGAGCCTCCTTCACCCATTCACGCCCCTCTCTCCTCATGAGGGCGTCATCACACGTGTGGCCTCATCCTTGGCTTGTTTTTAGTGCACAGGTTTGGAGTGGGGGTGCCTTGCTTAGGTGGAGGCCTCCCCTCACTTCCGGTTCTCCGGTTTAGGTCTGGGCTCTTTGTTAGGTGGCTAAGCTAGTTAGGGTTGGTTTTTTGGTTTTAGCACTCTCTCATTTGTTAAATAGAGGCTCTTTCAGCTCTATTGGGATGGAGAATTTGTGCAAGTACACTCTGGAAAAAATTGTAATATCTTTTGAATTTGAATAAAACAATAAGACTTTGGAGGTCCATGTGGGAGTTATTTGTGTGCCATGCTTCATCTTGTTCAAGGTGATACCATTCTTAGTTCATTTCTTTTGATTCTTAAGTATATGATCTTGTGATTAGAAGGCTAACAATCTAGCACAATATTATTTGATCTATGCTTTTCTCTTAAGTTTTGTGGCTTTCAGGTATTCTCCCAAACACAAGAGCTCTTGTTTGGTTTATGCATTCATTCTACAGGTTCCTAAGGAAGTCTTCTACTTTAAAGAATCAAGAAACGAAAGGCTTGCTTGCCTCATCCATCAAACCACAAACTTCAAAAAATCTATTGGTTACATTGGTTAGTACAAAGTGGATTTACATTTTTACAGGTTTTATCCTATCGATTTGCTTTCCAAGTAGTGCAAGTATTTTCAATTTATTTACACTTCTAGATCTTGCATTATGATTGGCTAAAGTAGATCAAAGATTCATACTTTGATCTACTTGTTGGGTTTAGATCTACTGTTTTCAAATCTTTAACTTTTACTAGATCTAAGATCCTAGTCTCATTTCAAGTTTGTAAATCCATGTTTCTTTTTTGCCTTGGAAAACGTGCACGAGTTTTCTCGAAAAACGTGCAAATTTTTCGTTTTTTTAGGCTTGCTGGTTTTCTGTATTTTCCATTAATTCTAAATTCTGGAAATTCATTAAAAATCAGAAAATTTTCAAAATTTTATTTTTCTTAATTTTTTGATTTTTTCTCGAAAAGCATGCCATTTCAAGCTCGCTGTTTTTTGGGCTGATTTTTGACTTTTTTTTTTAGTTCTCTGTTAATTCTAAAATTTGGAAATGCATTAAAAATCAGACAATTTTCAAATTCTTTCAATTTTTTTTTTTAATTTCGACTTTTTTCTCGAAAAACGTGCAATTTTGTACTTGCTATTTTTTTTACTGATTTTTTGCAATTTTCTGCTATTTTCCAAATTCTGGAAATTAGCCTAAAATGTTAAAAAATCTTTAATTTGAAATTCGCAAAAAGTCCGTCGTTTCGTCAAAAATCATGCATTTTACATAAAAAATGGTGAGCTTGCCTAATCCTTTCCAAGTTTTGATTTTGGGTCTCATTCCATTGTTTTGATCTTTTATTTCATCTCATAAGGCACTTGTCTTCTCATCCACTTAATTTTTTTTGAATCACAGGTTAAAATTGGTTTCCTAACACTCTTACTAGTCCTTGTTTAGAGCTCTTATCCACAGGTGAACCAAAAACAAAACCAAACAAGAAAGAGCAAGCAGAACTAGATCCAAAGACAAGGATCCAAAGCCAAAAAGGAAGTCATTCTCCTTTGTACAAACTCATAAGAGTTTTTCATTTCACTTAAGTTAGTTCTCAAAAGTCCTGACAAGGATTAAGTTCCAAGGGCATTTGTACTTCATTAATAAAACAAGGCTAAGTGGGATAGGGCCTCCCATACTTGGTTTTTCTTCCCCATTTGGGGAAGAGTGTTTTTTGTTCTTAGCTTAGATTTATTTCGAGTACTTAGAGTAGTTTCATTTTTTGCAAAGTAGATACTAATTGTTAGATTAGCCCATTTTGTTTCATTAACTAGGTTGATTACTTCATCTTTTCATTTTTTGTATCTTTCATAAGTAATTCAACTGTTTAAAGTAGAAATCTCTTGAATCTCATTTTGTAGATCAAGAGTGCTCTCTATCGGAGAGTTGTCTTTTCGTTGTTTAATAAGTTAATCAATTAATCTTGAAAGTTTTTTGAACTTGCCGTAATCCAAGTCAAGAGCACTCTCTATCGGAGAGCATTCCCACTGCATATCCTTGCATCAAGCATATAGTTTAGCCAAGTCTCTTGAACCTTCGTCATAAGACAAGGTCAAGAGCGCTCTCTGTCGGAGAGTCTAATTTATCAATTTAATAAAATCTTCAACACACACACCCCTTTAATTAATTAACTCCCTTTCCTCCTTGCCGGAGTATGCTTTGACCGATCTTAGATCGGAATACCCAGAAACGACATTGCATCTCTAAAACCCACAAGAGGAACTTAACTAAAACTTTTCCCCATAACCAACGCACCGGCGCTATTCGATAAATACCGAGGCATGTGGGCAAATTCCAAGTGTGGGCGCCGGGCTACCCAATCTGGGCACTGGTAGTTAAGTTATTGAACACTTACCTTTGACCCCAGACATGTCCGTCATGTCTTCGAACGGAGCCACTGGAGGTATTACGGGTTAGGACATCCAGCTACCATAAGTGAAGATCACAAATAAAAAACTCTTAAAACTTACCAAGAGCACTTGCAAAACCTAACATTCACTGGCATCCTTTGGGATTCACATCTTTTTATACTCGAAGCATCTCTGATAAGTTGACTCCATAGGCACTGGTCCTATCTTTTACGCACTGCTGATAATCTGGGCCATTTGTCCATCGAATGTTTGATTATAAATCATATCTGTGAATGCTTTATCTATTTCGTGAAGCTCTCAAATATTTGTCTATCTTCCAATTCCGGTGATAGCAACGTGGATTGCTTTGTCTTGTGTTAAATTCATCACATTAATCATCTTAAATCACAATAACTCCTAAACAACACCCATCCGCATCCGAAACATCTAAAAATTAACTTAAACATTGAGCCATAGAAAACTCTTTGTTAGGGACTACCCCCCTTGGCTTCGTTAGGAGTTAGCTTAAATGGAGGAGCTAGGAGTAGGTGACAGTACTTAGCTCTATGCTTGCCCCCAAGGTCACACCTCTCCCACTTTCTCAAGTGAGGAGACAACGTTCGGAAGATTTCTGCTGCTGGTAATCGGCGAACAACACTACTGCTGCAAGAAGAAGACTTTCTGGGGTTCGCTGTCTTGGAGGAGTTTCTCCTTTGTTTCTTGGGGTTTATCTTTTTGCTATATGTGAGTACTATGTATCTGGATGTACATTGCTCTTTGAACTGGTTATCTCTTTTAAAAGGTTGCTGGGTTTTCTTCCTTCGTGGTTTCCCATATCAAAATCTTTGTGTCTATTGTTTCTGTGCTTGGTTATTCTTTTAGTGATCCTGGTTACTATGCAATTGAAATTATACTGCTATCTATAAAAATCTAACATGGTATCAGAGTAGTGCTAAAACAAGCCATTTCCAGAAACTAGGGCTCCATATTTTGGACTGTCGTAACCTCAGGTTCTTCTTGAAAAGAGCATATTGGAATTCTCCCTAGGAGGACGCACCTTTCAGTGGAGGCAAATTTCGGATCAGTGAACTTTCAATTTTTGACCTAATTCTGTCGGTGTTGAGATCTAGGGTAACTTGGTTTGAGCTTGCATGTCCACTGATTTGGATCGATCTTTACATTCTCTAACTCACCTTGGTAGGGCGAATTTCTTTGTGGAAGCAAATTCTCATTTCAAGAATTTTTAGTTTTGACCTAAACTTTGCCAGTACCAAAAACTAGGGTTTCCATTTTCTTATTGTTTTGTCCATAGATTTGGGACAAAAGGTCTATTGAACTCACCCTAGGACGGTGTATTTATCGATGGAATCATATTTGCTGGAATCTGAACTTCAAATTGACCTAGCTCCTGCTAGAGTTTCTAGATCAGTCTGCATTTAAGATGATTGGTATGAAGGTTGAAGATAGACTTGATGGGACTTCCAACTTCAGCTCTTGGAAGTCTAGGGTTCTCCTCATCTTGGAAGAAAATAATCTCTTGAAGTTCGTTAATGAGAAGGTTCTAGAACTAGAAGAGGAAACATAAAAGACTCAGTGGAGGAAGAATGATGCTTAGGCAAGAAGGACCTTGACAGATTCAATAAAAGACCACTTGTTCCCTCAAATTTCTCAAAAGAAGACAACCAGGATGATGTTTGGAAGTCTTGAAGAAGTTGTTTGAAAATAACAACATCAATTGAGCTCTTTCCCTAAGACAATAACTATCCAATATCAAGATGACAAGGTCAAACTCAGTTTCTACCTACTTCATGAAGATTTTTGAGCCAAGAGATCAATTGAGCACCATTAGAGAATTAATTGAAAACAAAGAACTTGTCATGACGACTCTTTAGGGTCTCCCTCCCTCTTGGGAACCATTCATCCAGAGTCTTTGTGGGCGATTCAAGTTACCCAAGTTTGATGGATTATGGACAGATTGTACACAAGAAAAGACTAGACTTGTAGCTAGAGGTAGATTGCATGGCACTTAGCACGAAGAAAATCAAGCCATTACATCTCATGTCAAGAAGGGAAAAGGTAAGGGAAGAAAGTATCATGGCAAGAAAGACAAAGGTGAAAGATCAAGCCCCATTCCAGAAAAGAAGAAGAAGGATCTTTCACGTATCTAGTGCTTCAAATGTTAGAAGTACGTTCATTGTTCTAGACAGTGTTGTGGTGCAAAGAAGAGAAAACACCAAGCCTCAATTGTTGATATCGATGAAGATACTCCACACAAGAGGTCAAGGAATGATGATTCTGAAGATAGTGTAGAAGATCGTCGAAAGGAGTTCTTCTTCTAGTACTCTCCATGTTGATATGATTAGTAGTGGATGAAGATCCAGATTGCGATGGGCTTCTAACAAGAAGATGAAGATCAAAGGACTCTCACGATTCCTACAAGGAGGCAGTGGGAGCTCACCCACAAAACAATAAAAGATAAGTATTTGGATTTTCGTTGTCATTATTGCTCTCGTAGATCCGATCTAAATGTTTTGAATATGTTTTCATAACAAGTTATATACAGATTTATATTCCTAGAATTAGGAAGTGTGTTGAGCATGTGATAATGTTTTTCTTATTGATGAACAGTAGGCTCATGTAGTACATGTTATGTATATGATTGTTTAAATAGCCTATGATGTGCACATCATTCCATGAGCGCTTGATGGAGCTAGTATAGGCTGATATCTCCTTCTAACATGCCGAGAGCAGTGCACACTATTGATAGTATGTTCTAATGGAGATGGAAGGCATCCAGATAATTACGATATGTGCTTAGGATATACATGAGTGTTGTGCTGAAGAATTCGCTAAGATGCTTACATAACTATGTAAACTATTGCCATTGCATTGAAATATGAATTGATTGAATTTGATTATGCAATGTCGCTACCTATCTGACTGAATTTGACTTGTAGGGAAAGACCATATGATATGGCCTACAAGAGAAAAGTGATGAAACTTGTTATGAAGAACAAGTGATGGACATATAGATCTTGTTGGTATTTAGTGATCAGTGAGAGCAAGATGATTAGAAGCGGGAAGCTTCTATGTGCATGACTCTCAACTCAGACTACATGATACAGAAGAAGGATGACTTTTGTGACAAATGAAGCAATTAAATTAGAAGTCATGACAACAGACGAAGACCTAATACATTTAGCCGCCACATGTGGAGACATGACCCACATGTTCAGAGAATCTCATATAGAGATTGGAGATTCAGAGCAAAAGGGTTCAATAGATGCCAGTCTCTCTACTACAGATGTTCGTTCCTTCGATGATTATGGAAAACAGTTGGTTTCCAGTTGCAGTCATGACATATGGGTTAGAGTATGATAGTCCTGGAGGACGAGAGCTATTTAGTTGGTTTCTGAAGAGATACAGAGAGAGTTAGCCTTTGAGCTTGAGATAAGGATCATGGCCTATTGCATCACTTATTGGTGGTGTAGTAGATACCCGATGAGATCTTCCTAGGCTAAGGGAAGAACACAGTTGAGATCCTCAACAGATCTAGCATGATGACTGTGAGTACATGGCTACATTAATGGTAACAAATCTAAGTGATGCGGTTTCGATTTAGATTTGGTGGATCCCACCATACAGGTAGTTGAGAGGACCCTTGATGTACCTGGTCATAATCAGGATGGATGCTTACATTCCAGTAAGGAGCTGTGCCTATTTGCTTTGTGAGAGATGGTGTTCAGACTGGCACCCGAAGTGATACCTCATATAGGTTGATCAACTAGCCTGTGGGTAACTCTTGAGAGGGAACAAAATGCTCAGATGCAGAGGGAAAAAGGCGCTCCAGTATAAAGAAAGATGTGATGAGCATGAAGATGTTATGTTTGGAATACCAGAGAAGTGTTCCTCCAGTATTAGCCATGTGACTTGGCTAAGGGTGAGTGGTCCGATGGTAGTGTAATATCTTCTCCTGGACACCTTGTGATGGGGTGGGAAGATTCGTCTCTTGATACTCTCTCATGCAAGTGTATGAATTCAACCATGTGACTTGGCTAAGAAAAATTGAGTTAGAATGGGGCAATGAATTCTCTCGAATACTCTGTGAAGGAGTGAGGAGATTAATCCCTAAATGACTTAGAATGAGGCAGTACCTCCCTCCTGACATCCTGTAACGGGATGGGAAGATTAGTTCTTAGTTGCTCACACTATCCTACTAGAGATTGATGCATCTAACATTTCTCATTATTCGCTATGTGACTTGTTTTTATTTCTTTTTTAAAGTTATTTGCATTTCATGTTTTTGAACAAGGAAGGACAAAAGTGTGTGCCCCCAATACATTTGATGCCTTTGTTAGTTGATATGTGTGCAGGTCCATAGGTTCTAAGAAGATTCTACGAAGATCACATGTCCCAGAGTTGGAGATTAGTCTTATGTTGACTCCCTCGTTAAGAGGGAAGGTTGATTTTTTCTAGTACATTCTCCCAGACACTTTGTGAAGAAGTGGGGAGATTGGTCACATAATTATTTCCCCCGCTTAGAGGGAAGGATGATTCTCTTACATTCTCCCAGACACTCTGTGACGGAGTGGGAAGATCTCTCAGACACCCTGCGAAGGGGTGGAGAGGCCACTGCATTCTCTCAGGCACTCTGAGAAGGAGTGGGGAGATCTCTCAGACACCCTGAGAAGGGGTGGAGAGACCACTACATTCTTCCAGACACTCTGAGAAGGAGTGGGAAGATATCTCGGACACACTGAGAAGGAGTGGGGAGATTTAATGCATTCCCCCAAACATTCTGTGAAGGACTGTGGAGTTCTCTCGGACACCCTGTGAAGGGGTGGAGAGCTTGGTGCATATTAGAGCATATTACTTGTTGACTCCTCAATGGACTGGGTTGAGTTGTTGACTCCTCGATGGACTGAGTTGAGTTGTTGCATGTAGGCTCTTTGATGGACTGGATTGAGCTGGTGCATGTGGACTCCCCGATGGACTGGGTTGAGTTGTCGACTCTTCGATGAACTGATTTGAGTTGTTGCATGTAGGCTCTTCGATGGACTGGATTGAGCTGGTGCATGTGGACTCCCCGATGGACTGGGTTGAGTTGGACTGAGTTGAGTTGTTGCATGTAGGCCCTTCGATGGACTGGATTGAGCTGGTGCATGTGGACTCCTCAATGGACTGAGTTGAGTTGTTGCATATAGGTTCCTTGATGGATTGGGTTTAGCTAGTGCATGTGGACTCCTCAATGGACTGGGTAGAGTTGTTGACACTTCTGATTAATTGGGATTGAGTTGGAAGACCTTCCTTATGATATAGAGATGTTCGAGACAATTGTGATCTATAGATGATATCCATATGAGTATAAGTATGATGATGTTTCCCTGGTTAATAGGGAGTGTTGATGTAGTAGCTGCGTGAGGCATCCTTGCCAAGTCTGCCCCAAAAGAAATGTGAAGACAACATTTATTTTGCGCACTAAAAGAGAAGTTGGCCCAACAAAAAAAGAGAAGTCGACCACACTTGAAAAGTAAAATTGCCAACATGATAAAGTATAAATAGAAGGCACCCTCACTCATTCTCACCAAGCAAGTTCGCTCCAAGTAGGAGAAGAAGTTTGCTACTAGTGCAAGAAGACTTTCTGGGTTTGCTATCTTGAAGGAGTTTCTCCTTTGTTTCTTGGGGTTTATCTTTTTGCTATATGTGACTACCTAAGTCACCTGACACAAAGACATGGGACACAGAGGACACAAAAATATGAGTGTCCGACATGGAAACGGTGACCTTCGGAATCAGGACACGGAGAACATGTTATATATATATATATATATATATATATATATATTAAAAATATAGACATAGATCCATTTTTTTTAGAAACTAGAACATTTAAAAATATTCAATAGAAATTAGAATCAATACACATTACACATTCACAAATCACAATTAGACACATAAATGATAATCGTAGATCAAGATGTTGGAACCGTATTTCTCATTAAGTCATCAAAATCCTAACATTGAAATCTTCCCTCAAATGACTTGGAAACCCTTCAAATGCTCTTCACTTGCAAGGAAAATCACTCTCAACCCTTGCTCTTCACTTGCAAATGAAAAAGAAGAAGAGAAAAATCACTTTTAAATGGCTTGCAGCGGTGCAACCACATCTTAATAGGTGGTCAGTACTTGGTACTTGGTCAAAGGAGGCTTACTCAAGTTTCCAACAATACTTGAGGAATTGAATGTTTTAACTTCTAATAAATCTCATTCAAGGTAGGAATCAACTCGAAATGAAACCTTGGTTAAGGACTTAGGGAACATTGCTGGAGAACATGAAATGAGCAAATATGTAATTTGAAAGAACTGAGAAGATCAATTTCAATCTTATCTAATAGATAGTGTTGTCTGCCGATTGCACACCAGTAGTAGAAATCTTTCAAAAGTTGTCTCCTCACTTGAAAAAGTGGGAGAGGTGTGACCTTGGGGGCAAGCACAGAGCTAGGTATTGTCACCTACTCCTAGCTCCTTCGTTTAGGCTAACTCCTAACGAAGCCAAGGGGGGTAGTCCCTAACAAAGAGTTTTCTATGGCTCAATGTTTAAGTTAAGTTTTAAGGTGTTTTGGATGCGGATGAGTGTTGTTTAGGAGTTACTTGTGATTAGAAATGATTAAGTTTATGAATGTGACACGTAAATCAGAGCAATCCACGTTGCTAGCAAGAGACTGAAAGATAAGCAAATATTCTAGACTTGTAACTTAAGCATTCAGATATAATCAGCAAAATAAACCATAGAAAGTTGATCAAGATAGAAGATTACTCAATTATAACGAAGGACCAGTGCCTTATGGAGTCAAATAAATGCGTGAAGTAAAGTCTAGGAATTAAGCTAGTGAATATTAGGTTTTGCAAGTGCTCTTGGTAGATTTTAAGAATTTTAAAAATGCTCTTGATTAGGGTGTCAACGAAGGTTTGTCAAAGCCGGGAGACTCTTCTAAGTTTCCTCCGTTTAAGACATGTCGGGCCTGCTCAGTATCCTAAGCTGATATTGTCAAGTGACCAGCTAGCCGGGAATCTAAGACAACGGGAGGTTCCGACGCCTCTAATAGGAAGTACTTTGGAAGGATCCTTACAACGTCGTTGCGTTGGTTAAGGGTGTTTAAGGATTATTAAATTACGCTTGTACGGTTTAAAGATCCAATGCCGTTTTTGGGTATTCCGATCTAGGTTCGGTTAGAGCATACTCCGACAAGGAGGGAAGGGAGTTAATTAATTAAAGGGGTATGTGTGTTGAAGATTTTATTAAAACAATTAATTAGACTCTCCGACAGACAGCGCTCTTGACCCCGTCTTATGACAGTGGTTCAAGAGACTTAGCTAATCTATATGCAACTAATGTAGGGATTGTGCAAGCCTAGGATGCTCTCCGATAGAGAGTGCTCTTGACTTGTGTTTTTGCAAGTTCAAGAGTCTTAAATAATTAATTGATTAAACAAGCACAACAATT
>LPNX011114581.1:96703-108599 GCA_001517045.1 Pseudotsuga menziesii
GCTGAATTTATTGCTCCGTACACCTCGGGATCCGTGCAGCATTTAATGCACTGACAGCAGCCGTACACCTCGATTTGCGTGCAGGTCAGCCGTACACTCTCCTGGAAAATCGGGCCATTAAATGCAGCCGTACTCTGTAATTAATGCAGCCGTACATCAGCAATTACTGTGGCCGTACACCTCGGGAACTGTGCAAGCTAAATGCTGGAATCTTCTCCTTCAAACCCTAACCTGGAATTTGACCTCCTTGGGAAAATTCGACCTCCTTGAGCTCTCCTCCTCTCCTTCATCTGTAAAATGAAAGTCAACTCACTTTTGCCTCCCTCACTCCTTTTTATAATTTCACAGTGAGAGCGAAATTCACATTTATTTATTTCTCATAAATAAATTCACTCACTTACTCACTTTATTAAAAGGTGACTTTAGTCATAAAGTCACATTTAAGTGACTTTAATGTGAGGGTCACATTTTCCCTCTTAAGTGACTCAGGCAAAATAAAGTCACTTAGGGAACTCCTGACTAGGTACAAAAATCAACAATTGGACCACTTGAAGCTGGCCTCTTTCTTGTTGGATATGTATCACCTCTACTAGGTGGAAATGGAGGCCGAATGCTAGAGGGTTTCCTTAAGAATGGAAGAGGATCCTCATTCTTTTTCTTGCTTGCTGCTGCTACATTGCCTAAGCCTACTTGATCCTCCTTTCCCATTTCTCTCCTTTGGGTAACACTCACTCCTTTACATGAAGAAATCCCACAAGAAGGAAGGCTCAACAAATGGCCCTTAACTCGGTAGTATATGCTCTTAAACTCATTCTTGCAAAAATTGCAAGTTCCAGACACATTGCCTCCCCCACCTAGCTTTGCCCTAGGCCCTTCTTTCCTAGTCGCAGTCCTCCACAAAGGGTATTTTTTCTTTTGGGCTTGTTGTCTTGCTAAAACAGGGTTCAATGGAGCATGAGCTCCACTAGCAGCAGATGGGGCACTAGCAGGGGGAGTAGAAGAGCTTGTGTTTGGAAAAATAGGAGGGGAGACAATAGATGGGGCATTTCTCTCTTTCCTTTTCCCTTTAGCTCCTCCCCTAGCTGAACTAGACATTATTCTTCTTTTTGATGGTTGAGCTTGCAATCCACCTTCAATGGACTTTGAAACCCTTCCAAAGCCTTCAAATCTTCTTCACCTGCAAAAAAAACTACTCTTTCAGCTCTCTCCACAAGTGCAAATGACAAAATAAAAGTAAAAAAACGTTTTTAAAGAGGGCTCGCTCGTCCTTCTTGCGATTTACATGTCCTGTTTTTGGGACATGCGTTGACAGTCCTGGGGCATGCGTGTCTGATTTCGGAACACGCTGCAGAGACGTGTCCGACATGCTCTGTCAGCGTGTCTGTGTCCGACACGCGGACATAAGACACACGGCCCTAAAACAACGTGTCCAGTTTCTTAGCATACAACCATACGACTGTCATTTTTTGTTCATCTGTACATTGTACAATCTGCTATACCACAATATATATAACTGCAATTTTTAAAAATTCACTTAGCTGCCACCGTACACTTGCACCAGCAATTGTATAGATTTCAAATTCTACCGCTGTACGGTTTTTTTACTTAGTTGTACAACTCAGATTTAGCTGTACAACTTAGATTCAGCTGTACGATCTCCATCAAGTTGATTTCCATATAGTTAGCCGTATAGCTCAGATTCAGCTGTATAGTCGTATGATCTCTATCAAGCAGATTTCCATACAGTCCATTGTACCGGGCCTACAGGGTCTCTACAGATGATTTAGCTCCTAATTAAATTTTGTTTTAGCAGATCTGATTTGAAATTAGCAGAATTTTTGGTTAGATTTTGTTTCGTATGATATAATACCATTTTGTAAGCAAGATCTTTGACATAATAGTGTTAGATCTGGAATCTCTTGCCTGTTCTAGCTGTATTTTTCCAGTTCGTGGTAAATTTTTTTTTACGTGTGAATAAAAATTCAGAGAAATATTTTGGTTTCAATTATCACACTTGGAAAGTAAAAATTCAGATGCAGTTCAATAAAAAACCTATGGGGAATTGTAAAAGGGATTGAGACATGATCGACAGATGCAAATAAATTATTGGAATGGCAAAGCAGAGACGGTAAAGGCAAAAGTTAAAACTATTATTGGCCTTGCCCTCTCAGGCTCTGAATTGCATCATATAGATCTGGAATAATTATCCATTGTAATTTGAGGCAATCTGCATAAGTTATTTGGAGCAATGTTGCGAACATCAGCACGTCGAAAAAATCTCAAGGGTCCAGGAAACATCGTTTCGGGATATCTCGACAGCAAATCGACAATAAATTGACAAACTTAAAGAATACAAAAATATTCATTTTTTTTCAATTTTCTAAACATTTAAAGCAACAATAACATCAAATAAACACATTGCCACATGAATATGGCAAGAAAACCGATGTATAAGATATATAAGATGTATAGAGATACAACACATAAAAAATGGATTGTGTCTTGAATCTTGAGTCATAAAAAATATAACAAATGTATCTCATGATCATCATCATGACTCATGAGTCATCTACAATGAAATTAAGTAAATAAACTATTGATTCCCTCTACCCCATTTACGGGCAAAGGTAATCGCTGTGGAAATGGCCCTTCCTCTAGAACCAGAAGTAGGATCCCTTGAGGCCTGTGGGCCTCTTATTGGACTCTGACGTCATCTAGAAGAAGACCGTGCAAATTGATGTCCTCTAGAAACATAAGAAGGTGGCCGAAATTGATGTCCCGAGGAAGAAGAAGGTCGAGGAGGTAGTGTTGCCGCCTTTCACACACCCGAGGGGGGAAACGTGGCAGAAATCTTCAAGCCACTCGTTGTGTCCTTGGGGGCAAATCTCGAGTCAAGGCTGTCACCTTGTTCTTGACTCCTCTATTTAGGCCAACTCCTAATCGAAGCTAAGGGGGGTAGACCCTGTTAGTTTCTAAGGCTGTTACGGCTTAGTGATGAAGATTGAGTTACTTAGGAGCTTGATGAAAAAAAACACTTGAACAAGATATTGCAACAGAATATGTTTAAAACACAACATTATATAGATCAACACATGATGTATAAAGCATATATAAGTAGATGATCTTATAATGTAAAAACCAGTGCCAAAAATGGAGTCTAAAGATAAGAGCGTGTTGTTGTATTGCCGGGAAAATGTGTTGCAAGTGCTCTTGGTCAATTTTAGATTAATATGGAAGATGAGAGAATTAAATTAGGGGGGAAAGGAACTCCAAATATACCTGAAGGTACGAAGAGTATGTCCAAAGCTCTTATCCGATGCGACTTCACGCAAGGAATATGTGGCCTGGGTTGGAGTCTTTGAGACTTGTCCAACACTACACCGACAAGAGTGTAGCCTGTCGGTGTCTCGAGCTCACTACCCAATTGTTCCCGCCTAAGTCACCTGGTTCGAGTTCGTGTTCGAATTTGGCGACCTTGAAATTTGGCAAAAAATCGACACTTTAAATTTTGGCGATAAAAATCGGCATAAAATTCGGCATTAAGTTCGAATAACTAAAATATATGGAAATTAAAAAATATATAAAAATTTTCAATAAAATTCATTATGCTCACTAAACTATGGTCCAAGATTATTTGTTATAATAGATATTTTAATATTTTTTATATTTTTTTAATTATAAATTTAATGTTACTTAAGGTTGAAATAAACTAAATTTAACTAAAAGTGAAATGAAACAAACAAACAAGTAACACATCATTTGCATATTAAACACTGGATATACATATTTTTTTGGTAAATATGGTTGCTATAAAGTCTTCAACTTTTTTTTTAATTATGTTTTAAGATTTTCCTTGAATATTCTTTTTCAAATGTTTTGTTCGATTATGAAACAATATATAATATAATAAGAATTGAGCCTCTTATTTTCTATTTTTTATTCTGTTTTAATATTTTCCTTGAATATTCTTTTTCAAATGTTTTGTTCGATTATGAAACAATATATAATATAATAAAAATTGACTGGGAGTGATGGCCGGGACAAACTGGCAGTGGACTGGGATGATGGCCGAGGTCCGATGTGAATATTGAGGCTGCGATGTGAGCCTGTGAGGCACACTGCACAGTAGCACGCAGACAGTAGACCTGTCGGGACTCGGAGATGGAGACTGGAGTTGAACTACACTCTGCACATTAGCATGCAGAAAGTAGACCCGTCGGAGATGGAGTTCACTCTGCACAGTAAAGCTTGCAGCCTTGCCGTGATCCGTCGGAGATGGAGTTCACACTGCACAGTTCACCTTCAACTTCACGCGCCGGAGATGGAGTTTTACTTCACGTGGAGTTCATGCACGGAGGTATGCGGGCGGAGGTTAGGTTAGTCATTGAATTGCAAGTTTTTTTAACTAAATTCGCCTAATTTTTGGCTAATTTAATCGTATTTGAAATCGCCTAACCAAAAAAATCGAAAACCCATTTCTAATCGACGAATCTAAACGATTAAAATCGGCTTGGGTAAAAAAACGGCGATTTTCGAACTTCAAGTCGAAAAATCGCCGAACACGGTGACTTAGGTTCCCGCTTCCTTTGTGAATTTGTTCATCGCTAGGGAGGTTTATTTGAGATGTGAAACTAATTAGACTAGTCACCCACGTTGCTTTTGATGCAACCAACTGTTCGGTCGAACTGTAGTAGTGTAGAGCATACACAACAACCTTTGTTGATTTTAAAGATTACGTTTTGTTTGTTAAAAAGAAAACTTAACCTCCAAGAGTCTCTTTCGGTTCAAGCGAACCTCAATCGGAAAAGTGAGGAGGGGTAAATTTTAGCATGCAAAGTGAAATAAAACTGAAGTACAGAAAGAAAGAACAAGTTGTCTAATTAAATCTGCCACACATCTTTTTCCCCTTTTGGGTAACTCGGGAAGTCGTGGGGTAAGTATTAGTATTACTTTGATTTTAAAACAAGATATGGAATGATATAACATATTGCAACATTTATCAATGTATACTATCCTGCACGAAAGAACTAAACTAAAGAAAAGCAGGAAAATAACAAAAAAGGACAAAGACGCAGGCCCCCCCTTGGGGGATGGGGAGTGGGCTCGAAAGAACCTACTTGAGATATCTTTATTAATAGCGGATACAATCTTTCTGAGAAGTGCTCTTTGGTCCTTGTTATTTGGGATTTAAAGGTTTACAAAATGTGAGAAAATGAACCATGGAAGTAGGGGGAACCCTTGGGAAGCTCTGGATGGCCCAAAACTAGAATTTCGGGCAGATTTCCTTCCCTTTTTTGGCGGACCTGCTAAAAACAAGCAAGCATATGTTAGTCAAAAGTGCTCCAAAACACTTTGGAAGTGTCTTTGGACAACCCGCCAAATTTAGTACAAAACAGCTAAGTTAAATTACAAAAAAGAGCAATAAAATAACCAAGGAAAGTAAGCTTTCCTTGGGATCTTGGCTTTCCTTTTGGGAAGCCAATACAATGTGAACTTAGATTGCAAGATTTAACCTTAGATAAAGAAAGACTATTCACTTTAACCAAGCTTTAGATTTACTTTAATATAGCTTGTAAAAATGAAAATTTTCTTACTGCTAGATCTAGTTTAAAAGAAAAAGGTCTTGGATCCTTTTAAATGAAACTCGATCTATGCATGCAACTCCTATATGTTCAGATATAGAAAAGATATTAGCTTATAACAGTAGATCTAAGATATAAGAGACAAGTAACCAGGAGAAGTATTGATTAAAAAGGGAGAAAGAGTGAAAGAGGTGTTGGTGCCCGAATGATCAACTGTGGGGCTTTCCGGTGGAATGTCGAGGGACTATGCCTTTGAAAATGTTTGGAGAAAATGAAGAAGCAAACTAGATCGGCGCTTTCTCCAAGCTAGGAACCTGCAACTAATCCAATGGCTTGCCAAGATGCTTGTGAGATCCAGTTAATACATAAATAGAGAGATTAAAAAAACATGCATATAATCTTATAAAACATGTTAGATCTAGATCTCTAGGCATGCATATAAGAAAAGGAAATAGCCAATAAACTTATTAACTAAGCTCCTTTTCTACCAAGATCATAATAAACTTATTAACAATCTTTCAACATTAGATCCACTGGACCAAAATAAGCGAGCTATGAACAAAGGTCCAAATTACCTCAGTGAAACATGGCAATGCTCATCCACATAAAATAACATGACACCATCTTGCCTCCAAAGCTTTCTTTAATTCCAAGCAACAAAAATAACTACAGTATTACAACAACAAACCAATTCTCTATCCAACTCGAACTAGCTTGGAAGAGAGAATGGCTGCTTTATTTATAGCCAGAGCAGGCCTTGGGAGGGCTACCTACACTGAAGATAGACTTGGAGTGTAAGTTGAGTTCCACTGAGTCAAACTGAGTTGAAGTGAAGATGCAAGTGTCACATCACCCAACCAACCACTCGATCTCAATGAAATTGGTGTCAATGTATCCACACGTGCGACTTCATGGAGCCAAACCCCGATATGGTGTCACCCATAACATATGCGATGTCTTTCATAACATCATGCGCAAGCCATATGAAATCATATGATATTTAATTTTATACAAGGTTTAAACTTATAAAGAGGGGTCCACGCATGTTGCCATCGCAATCTTTAACTTGGTGCTAGCGCTTTCCCCTTATGTCGTTGATGTCATCCTTTAGTTTTAAACCATTCGCTATCTTAGTTTAATCAGAGTTCGAGTCTTTTATGTGGAAGAGGTAACTCATGAGGGGTCCATCATGTGACATCACCCTACTTTCCATGTTACATCACAAACCAAGCGAATACAAGAGGGGGCGAATTTCTCTTCACGTGAAAGTGAGTTTAGACTTTGTGGTGGGGCCTCACATTAATAAAAAAAAATAAACTTAAACCAAAGTCCAAGTAGCTTTTCATATTTTAATATGAAACCACCTTAACTTTGGTGTTGAAAAACTGAGATTTACTGCTTGCTGGTTTAAATGAACAATTTGTGTTTTTCACTTCAGCCGGTTTTGCATAGGCTTGAAGCTACTTAAAAATTTTGCCGAACAATTTTAAACACACAGTAAAAATTACTAACAGGCTGAAAACAAATACATGCACACCATAAATTTGACTCAGAGATTTTTGGCTAATCAGCCCTGGAAAAACCCCAAAGGGGAAAACCAGTCAAGGAGAGAGAGAGAGATTTATTTCTTCAGCAAATTTAGAGGACAGAAATACAGTGAAAATATCACTTATCTTCACAACAGATTTTATCTCAAAATCTGAACACTGTGCTCAGCAAAAACACCAGCCGTACACTTAAAAATCTGTGCCTAAAATTTGCAGACCGTACAGCAAGAAAACACCAGCCGTACCTCCTCGAAAACAGTGCCAAATAAATGCTGTTCGTACGTCGAAAACTGTGCAAGAAATTTAATGCAGCCGTACCTCGATTTTTGTGCAGCCGTACCTCGATTTCTGTGCCACATTAAATGCTGGCCGTACTACAGGCCGTACATCGATTTTTGGAAATTAAATGCAGACCGTACGGTGCAATAAATGCAGACCGTACTCTTCCTCGATTTCTGTGCAAAAGTACCAGCAATAAATGAAGGTAAATCACCTCGATTTCTATGCATTCAATGTTCCTCGATTTCTGTGCAGCAATCTCTCTAGAAAATCGTGCCCTTCTCCAGCAAACTCGACCTCCTCTCTCAGCTCTTCTCTTCTCATGCAAAAAATGAAAAGTGAAACCCTTTTGCCTCCCTCATGCCTTTTTGTTTGACCTAAGTGAGTTTCTAATCCGACGGTGGAAAAGCAATCTAATCCAACGGATGAGAATCAATGAGAGTAAAAATCCCTTTTATTTATTTCTCATAAATAAAATTACTCTCACTCACTTAAATTTATCAAAAAGTGACTTTATTGTTATAAAGTCTCATTAAGTGACTTTTAATGTGAGGGTCACCTTTTTCCCTCTTAAAGTGACTTTAGGCAAAAATTAAAGTCACCTAGGGAACATCTGCCTAGGTACAAAAACTAACACTCCCTCTTGCCGAGGAAGGTGTTCCGTACCACTCCCAACTTATCTCTGAAGAAGACGAACTTGCCTCTCCCCAAAGACTTCGTCAAGATGTCAGCTACCTGCTCATCAGTGGAAATATGCCGAAGCTGAACTGCCCCTCTCTGAACGTAGTCTCGGATGAAATGGTATCTGATCTCTATGTGCTTTGACCTGTCATGGAACACTGGATTCTCAGAGAGCTGAATGCAACTCTGATTGTCGCAGTAGATCACCGTAGGCCTAAGCTCCTGATCAAACAAATCTACCAAAAGCTTGCGAAGCCACAGTGCTTCACAAGTAGCCTGACTGGCTGCCATATACTCAGCCTCAACCGAACTCAATGCAACGGATCTCTGTTTCCGGCTGAACCACGACACTGCTGCCGAGCCCAAACTGAAACAACAACCGAAAGTGCTCTTCCTATCCCGCACGCAACTTGCCCAGTCTGAATCTGTAAAACCAACCAATCCGACTCCATCCGAACCCCTGTAGTCTAGACCATAGTCCACTGTCCCTGCAAGATATCTCAAAATGTGCTTTGCAGCTGTCCAGTGCACACTCCTAGGCTCAACCATGAACTGGCTAAGAGTGTTCACCGCAAAGCACAAATCTAGCCTGGTGTTGACCAGATACATCAAAGACCCAATAAGCTGACGATATACAGTGGGATCCACCAACTGGTCCTCGGAAGCATGGAGTTGCTTCCAGTTGGTGATCATAGGTGTACTCATAGGCCTGCAGTCCTCCATCCTAAATCTCCTCAGAATATCAGCTGCATACTTTCCCTGTCCAAGGAAAATATGCCTAGGCTCTTGCCACACCTGCATCCCCAAATAATAGTGCATCAGCCCAATATCGGTCATCTCATACTCCGAAGCTAAGTCTCTCTTGTAGTGTGCAATGAGACGCTCAGCACCTGTGATGAACAGATCATCAACATACAACAAAAGAATGAGCGACTCCCCCCCAACCACAATGAAGTAGAGGTTGGGATCAGCCTCACTCTTCTGAAATCCCATCGATGTCAGATAATCATCAATCCTGGAATACCAAGCTCTAGGAGCTTGCTTTAGCCCGTACAAGGCTTTCTTCAACCTGCACACATGAGAATCCCTCCCATGTATCTCGAATCCCTGTGGCTGCTCTAGATAGACCTCCTCCTGCAGAAGACCATTGAGAAATGCAGTCTTCACATCCATCTGGTGGATCTTCCAACCCATCTCTGCTGCTATAGAAATCACTGCCCTGATAGAGGAATATCGTGCAACTGGTGCAAAAGTCTCATCATAGTCGACTCCCTCAACCTGTGAGAATCCTCGTGCCACAAATCTAGCCTTGTACTTCTCTACGCTGCCATCTGCAGCATGCTTTACCTTGTAAAGCCATCTGGAAGTCACAACTGACTTCCCCTTCGGTCTCGGTACTATCTCCCATGCATCATTCTTCATGATGGAATGGTACTCTTCCATCATGGCATTTCTCCAAACCAGATGTTGGGTAGCCTCCTCAAATGTAGATGGCTTAGAGTCACGAAGGCATGCAACAAGAGCCATATCATCCCTGACCGGCACCACACCAAGCCTCTCAGGCTCCACTACTGCCCTGATCCTCTCCCGGGGTCTGCCAACTGCCTCTGCATCTTTCAAGGTCTCCTGAAGCCACTTAGGCTTCCTCTTCCTTGAAGTCTGCTCCTCCAAAACTGTGCTTGGGCTTTCCTCATCTGAGGAAGTCCCAGTACCAAATGGTCCAACACCCCGAGGACCAGTAACTGAAGATCCTGTGCCTGCCGATACTGTCACCTGAGGACTCAAACCTGTACCTGTCCCAGACACTGTCCCTGAAGAGCATGTCACCTGAACCACTGAACTAGTAGATGCTGTACCTGTACCCTGTGATCCTGTCCCTCCAGAAACCTGTGGACCTGTAAGCTGTATCAAAGAAGCTTGTACCTGCTGAGGTGTGGGAGCTGGTGTCTCCCCCTGCTCTAACTCTCTGGACTTCTGGAAGGCTCTCTCCTCATCAAACTTTACTTCTCGGCGGACAACAACTTTCCGTGAACAAGGTAAGTAAATCCGATAAGCCTTCGAAGTCTCATCATATCCCACAAAGATACCTTTCTCTGCAGTGGGATCAAACTTCGTCCTCTTCTCAGAAGGGACGTGAGAGTAAGTCATCGAGCCAAATATGCGAAAATGGCTCACCTCAGGCTTCTTGCCCGAATACATCTCCTCAGGAGTCTTGCTCCCCACTGCCCTGTGAGGACGCCTGTTCTGCAGATAAACTGCAGTACTACATGCCTCAGCCCAAAGAAAGAAAGGTAGTCCTTGATCATGGAGCATCGCTCTGGCTGCCCCCACAATAGACCTGTTCTTCCTTTCTGCTACTCCATTCTGCTCAGGAGTGTAAGAAACTGTCAGCTGTCTCTGAATCCCCTCCTGTGTACAGAATGCGCCGAACTCCTTGGAGGGATACTCACCCCCATTGTCCGACCTCAACATCCGGATCTTTCTACCTGTCTGCTTCTCCACAAGGGCTTTGAACCCTTGGAAGACTCTCAATACAAGCTCGGACTTCTTGCTCCTCAAGAAGTAGATCCAGGTCTTCCTGGAGTAGTCATCTATGAAACTGATGTAGTACTCAAAGCCTGTCAAAGAACGTGACGGCATGGGACCGCAAATATCAGAATGGATCAAATCAAGCACCCCAGCAGCTCTAGTGTCACTGCTCGGAAAAGCAGTCTTGGTGTACTTTCCCAAAGCACACCCCCTGCACACATCCTCCTGCTCAGTGCTGAACTCTGGTAAACCTGTAACCATGCTCCTTAGCAATCTCAGAGCTGGGTGATGAAGGTGGGCCATCCTCCGATGCCAAAGCTCACAAAGCTCACTGCTGCTGCTATGTGCCAAAGCACACTGTGGCTGAAATAATAGCTTGTACATCTTTCCACACCTGACCCCGATGTCCATGGCACTGGACATACCTGTAGCCTTTGGATATACCTGTACTCTCCCACCTGAAAAGACATCCCAAGACCCCTGTCCTCTATAGTGGAAACTGATACAAGGTTCTTTTTCAGCCCTGGGACATACAACACATCCCGCAGAGTCATGGGACTCATAGACTCCCTCTGAAATGTGATGGTACCCCTACCAACAGCTCTCACAACGGTGTTGTCCCCAAGGACACCCTCCACATCCCTCCCTGCCTCTGACAACTCTGAGAACACTCCACGAGCTCCAGTCATGTGGCTCGTGGCTCCACTGTCAATGTACCAAGTAGAAGAGGTGGATGGACCCCCCTCATGTCCTGCCAACAAGGAATGCTCACTGTCCTGATCCATATCTATGCTGGTGGCTAAGGTGACTCTTTCTCCCTCAGTCTGTCCAGCATAAAGGGAAAACTCCCTCTGAAATGGAACACTAAACTCATCAACCTCAGCTGAGGCTGCAGTCTGCTGTCCCTGCCCCTTCTTCTTCTTCTTGCTTGGACACTGTGAGGCATAGTGTCCAAACGCCTGACAAGCATAGCACTTGATTTTACTCAAGTCCTTCTTCTGTCCACTCTGCTGTCCCTGCTGCTGCTGCTGCTTGGCCCCACCCTTCTTGGGGCCCTTCTTCTTCTTACCCTTGGCTGCCAAAGCCACATCCTCATCATCAGCTCCTCTCTGAGAAGTACTACCCTGTACAAGACCCCTCCTGGTCTCCTCCTGTACAAAGTCATCCCATAGCCTCTACCAGTCAGGTAGGTTCTCCCTGCCCACAATAGCCTGCACAAAAGCCCCCCAGGACTTTGAAGCCCCGTTCACTGCTGTCCGCACAAGCTCTGTAGGGGCA
>LPNX011114581.1:109029-208150 GCA_001517045.1 Pseudotsuga menziesii
CATTGTGCTCAGCAAAAACACCAGCCGTACACTTAAAAATCTGTGCCTAAAATTTGCAGACCGTACAGCAAGAAAACACCAGCCGTACCTCCTCGAAAACAGTGCCAAATAAATGCTGTTCGTACGTCGAAAACTGTGCAGGAAATTTAATGCAGCCGTACCTCGATTTTTGTGCAGCCGTACCTCGATTTCTGTGCCACATTAAATACAGGCCGTACATCGATTTCTGGAAATTAAATGCAGACCGTACGGTGCAATAAATGCAGACCGTACTCTTCCTCGATTTCTGTGCAAAAGTACCAGCAATAAATGAAGGTAAATCACCTCGATTTCTGTGCATTCAATGTTCCTCGATTTCTGTGCAGCAATCTCTCTAGAAAATCGTGCCCTTCTCCAGCAAACTCAACCTCCTCTCTCTCAACTCTTCTCTTCTCATGCAAAAAATGAAAAGTGAAACCCTTTTGCCTCCCTCATGCCTTTTTGTTTGACCTAAGTGAGTTTCTAATCCGACGGTGGAAAAGCAATCTAATCCAACGGATGAGAATCAATGAGAGTAAAAATCCCTTTTATTTATTTCTCATAAATAAAATTACTCTCACTCACTTAAATTTATCAAAAAGTGACTTTATTGTTATAAAGTCTCATTAAGTGACTTTTAATGTGAGGGTCACCTTTTTCCCTCTTAAAGTGACTTTAGGCAAAAATTAAAGTCACCTAGGGAACATCTGCCTAGGTACAAAAACTAACATGCTTTAACATGCCCCCACACACTTTTAAAAAATGCCATTTGTCGCATCTTTAGCATTTATTGACCATTTGATGCATCTTTAGAGAAATAATGCCCCGCGGGGTGTTTTAGCCGCCCGAAACATATAAAAAGTGGCCTTTGGGGTAAAGAGGATGCTCTAAGTGTGAAAACAAGCATCCCCACGCCAAAAATGGACTTCGAACCCATCAATTATTACATTTTGAAGTTTTTTAATTAAACCATTAAAAAATGGCTTAAAAACCGGAAAAAAAAACAATTATTTTCTCAGAATCAGATGAAACTCTAGGGGGACCTAGCACATGTCCATACGACTCAATTCAAATGCCTAGCACACTTATAAGCACTGACACAGAGGCTCTAATAACCTCCTAAGGCCTAACCACCAAGACGACTACCCCCAACTTTGGAGGTGTGAGTGAAAAACTCATAAATTATTAGTCGTTTGTTCAACAACCAATAATAACCAGGGGAAAAAACACTCTAGGCTAGTCGGCTTGATGCTTAAGTCTGGGAAGCCGAACCTTTTATAAAATTTGACCATGCTAGCACATTGTTTACAATTTCCCCAAGGGGGTATGAACATGTGTTACAAAACAAATTTTAACAAACTCCCAGAAAAAGCCTGGCAGACTTTTGAACTTTGAAGAATGAACAAGTATACTTGTTCCACTTTGCCAGCTCGCTTGAAAAATCCACCAAGTACAACTTAGGTGGTAACAGGTAGTCCTACTTCTACTCCTTTACCAGTACCAGTGCTAGCATCGAGTTTATCTCCCTGTAACTCTGACTGTGGCTCGGACCATGGTGTTAATGTAATTGTAACTTCAGAAGATATTCACTTGTATATTTTATATTATATTTGTATTTTATTATTGTATCTCCGACGAAGATGTTCATTCCTCCGACCGAGAGAGTTATCATTGTACTTGAGTCATGTAAAGTCATTGAGGTTAGCCCGCCTTTGTATGTCAGGGCATTAGTCCCCAGAAATAAGCGGTAATTGGGTTATTAGACTCTCCTAGAGAAGTCATCCCAGTAGGAGAAAAATTTAAATGGAAAATATGTATAAATAAAGAGAGTGACTCTCTATTTTACACACACACTCACTCATCAAGTGCGCATGAGAGAGAGAGGACTAGCTCGCACAAGTGAGAGAGAGAGCAGCTGTCGAAGATGATCTTTACACTTTTGGGTTTTACTTTTGTTATTGGTGCTCATTCTATCTTCTGAGGAAGTTATGGGCTTTTCTCCTTTATGGTTTCCCTGAGGAAAATCTTTATCTCTTGTCTCTTGTGATTATTGCTGTGCATGTTATTCTCTCAGATAAGATCCTAACTCATATTGAATAAACTTTAAAAATCTAACATGGTGTCAAAGCCAAACTGAGAAGAAGGCATAGTGCAGTTGCAGAAGCTAGGGCTTCTTAATTTTTGGGTCTCTCTCCACAGATCATCAAGGAACGGAGGCTAGGATAACTCTTCTTAGAACGACGCATCTTCCTGTCGAAACATAATCTGATTCCGAGCATTTTCAATTTTTGGCCTGTCATTATTGCGGGAAATTAGGGCTTTTCACAAAAGTGGAATTTTAGAGTGGACCCAGCATAGGATTGTTCTCGTCCTCAAAATCGAAATTTAGAGACCAAGATCG
Organism: Pseudotsuga menziesii; assembly: GCA_001517045.1. Classification (NCBI taxonomy): domain Eukaryota; kingdom Viridiplantae; phylum Streptophyta; class Pinopsida; order Pinales; family Pinaceae; genus Pseudotsuga; species Pseudotsuga menziesii. The sequence continues at coordinate 111,449 of LPNX011114581.1, forward strand.
AAATTTTTGGTTGGGTAAAACTCCGGGAAAGTCAAACCCTAATTTGACCCAGGACCAGAAAACCAGCACTGCAGAAGACCAAATCCAGATTTAGTCAGGGCATATCAAAGTGGTAAGATCTAAATCTCATGTATTTCCTTTTAAGATTCTTTACACTTTTGGGTTTTACTTTTGTTACTGGTGCTCATTCTATCTCTGAGGAAGTTACGGGGTTTTCTCCTTTATGGTTTCCCCGAGGAAAATCTTTATCTCTTGCCTCTTGTGATTATTGCTGTGCATGTTATTCTCTCAGATAAGATCCTAGCTCATATTGAATAAACTGTAAAAATCTAACATGGTATCAGAGCCAAACTGAGAAGAAGGCATAGTGCAGTTGCAGAAGCTAGGGCTTCTTAATTTTTGGGTCTCTCTCCACAGATCATCAAGGAACGGAGGCTAGGATAACTCTACTTAGAAGGGCGCATCTCCCTGTCGAAACAGAATCTGATTCCAAGCATTTTCAGTTTTTGGCCTGTCATTACTGCGGGAAATTAGGGCTTTTCACAAAAGTGGAATTTTAGAGTGGACCCAGCATAGGATTTTTCTCCTCAAAATCGAAATTTTTGGTTGGGTAAAACTTTGGGAAAGTCAAACCCTAATTTGACCCCCGACCAGAAAACCAGCACTGCAGAAGCCCAAATCTAGATTCAGTTAGGGCATCTCAAAGTGGTAAGATCTAAATCTTCTGTATTTCCATTTGAGATTCTCATTAAAGATGTCTCACCACACCGAGCTTGAGGATAAGCTTGAAGGAGTTCATAATTTCCGAGCATGGAAGTATAGGATTTTCATTTCACTAGTCCTTGAAGAGAATGAATTGGATACCTACATAAATGAAGAGGTTCCAGTTTCAGAGGGAGATAAGGCTAAAGCCTTACATAAGAAGAACTTGGTCAAGGCCAAGAGGATTATTGCTAATTCTATCAAGGATCAACGTATACCACATGTGTCTTCCTTAAAGACACCCAAAGAGATGTTTGATTCGTTGACCAAGCTATTTGAAGGAAAGAATATAAATCAGAAGACGACTTTGCGAAATCAGTTGAAGAATGTGAAGATCTAGAATGCAGAGACCATACAATCTTATTTTACAAGGGTCTCTCAAATCAAGGAACAACTTGAAGCTGTGGGAGAAGACATAGAGAATGGAGAAGTTGTGATGACCACCTTGAATGGTCTCCCTAGGTCATGGGACTCTTTTATTCAAGGAATTTGTGCTAGAAGGAAGTTAATCACTTTGAATAGGCGATGGGAGGAATGCTTGCAAGAAGAAGCTTGACTTGTAGCTCGAGAAGAAAAGATGGGAAATGAAGACCAAGCTCTCACAACACACACCAAGAACAATAAAAGGGAGCACTCTCATCACAAGAAAGAAAAACATCACCACCAGAATCAAAGGGATAATATTAGAAGACCCATAAGAGATCTATACATTTTTGCAGAGATTGTCCTAAGAACAAAAAGAAGAACAACAAGAAGTGACATCATGCTCACACTGCAGAGGATGATGAACCTCCCAGGAAGAGAACCAGAGGAGACAATGAAGATTCTTCAAGCGATGAAGAATATGTTCTTATTTCAGCTCTCACAGGTACTGTTTCAAATGGGAGCAATGATTGGCTTGTAGATAGTGGGGCTTCCAAGCATATGACAGGATTTAAGGAATCCTTTGTGAATCTATCTGAACATGAGTCACCTCACAAGGTCAAACTTGGGGATGACTACCAATACCCCATAAAAGAAAGTGGTGAAGCCTCTTACAAGCTAAACTCTGGAAAATATTTGAAGATGAAGGATGTTCTATATGTACTAGGACTCAAGAAGAATCTTCTCTCCATATCTACATCGGATTCAAAAGGTATGAGGGTTGCATTTATTGATGGCCAAGTTCTTATGTGGCCAAAAGGAAAGACCATAGATGATGTGGTAGTGATTGGAGAGCAAGAGGGATGCTTATACAAACTGAAGGGCCAACCTAAACAAGCCTGGGTCCATGATTCCATGGAGCCAAGTGAATTATGGCATAGAAGGCTTGCTCATGTGCACTATAGAGCACTATCACTTGCAAGCAAAGCAGTTAACGATCTTCTTGAAATCCAGACAAAGCATGAAGGCATCTGCAAGGATGTGCGAAGGGAAAGAACATAAAGAAGACATTTCCAAGTAGCGAGTGCAAAGCAAAAGGAATCTTGGAAGTCATCCACTCTAATGTATGCGGTCCATTGTCATCCAACTCGTTGAGTGGGTATGTATATTATGTTTCTTTCATTGATGATTTTCTAGGAAGACCTAGATATATTTCTTGAAGAGCAAAGATGAAGTATTCAACAAATTTAAGGAATTCAAAGCCCTGGTGGAGAATCACAAGGAAAAGAAAATCAAGTCCTTTCGATCAGACAATGGCGGAGAATTCACATCAGAAGAATTCAAGGAATTATGCAGAGAGTCAGGGATTAAGAGGGAGTTTACCACTCCATACAATCCACAACAAAATAGAATTCCAGAAAGGAAGAATAAAACGATTATGGAAGCAGCAAGGGCAATGCTTCATGATCAGGATCTTCCCATGCATATATGGGCAGAAGCTGCAAGAACAACCATGTATGTATAGAATCGTGCTCCACACAGAGTACTGGACAACAAGACACCAGAAGAAACTTTTTCCGGCGAGAAACAAGGAGTCAACCATCTTAGGATATTTGGCTGCCCAGTGTACATACACATTCCAAAGGAGAAAAGAACGAAGCTAGACCCTTTAGGAAAGAAGGGCATCTTTGTGGGATATAGTGAAAACTTGAAGGCTTACAGAATATACTTTCTAGGGTACAAGAAGATCAATATCAACAGGGACGTGACATTTGACGAAGACTCAGCTTACAACAAATCCATAAAACTACCTATTGAAGACATTGAAGAACCAAAAGTACCCAGGGTCCGAGATACAACAATGAATGAAGCAACTCCAGACGAAGATCGAGAAATAGAAGAACCTCAGGAACCTAGGAGCTTATTTATTCTTTCCTTGTTGCTTAAGTGACAATTGCTTGTATGGTTGAAGTCTTACAAATACCCAATCTGCTACTTCAAACTCTCTTTCTGTCCTATGCTGATCTGCTTGTTGTTTCATATGATTTTGTGCCGTAGTTAAATTATGCTTGAGTACTTGCATTACTTTCTGATTTTCTTCATCTTGAATTTTTAATGCAGGTACTTTTGCATCTCCTTGAACGAATTCCTTCCATCGAGGAGGTGCATACCCATATATTGCTTGAAAAGGCGTCATTTTGGCCGACGTATGATAGGTGGAGTTATACCACCACTCCGCAAGATGTAACCTTTGTAACCATCGATTCTGCTTGGCTGTGACAAAACTACGGAGATAGGCTTCCACACATTTGTTAACAACTTCAGTTTGTCCATCTGTTTGGGGGTGATACGCTGAGCTCATGTTAAGAGTGATCCCGACTTGTTTGCAGAATTCCTTCCAAAAATTGCTTGTGAATTTGGCATCTCTGTCACTAAACGATGATTTTGGGAAATCCATGTAATTTGTAAATATTTTAACAAAATACTTCAGTAATTTGTTTGGCGGAGTCAGCTCTCTTAATCCCCATAAAATGTGCATATTTTGTTAAGCGATCCACTACCACAAAGATTTTGTCCTTGCCTTCGGATATTGGTAACCCTTCAATAAAATCCATTGAAATTTCCTCCCACTTTTGGGTTGGTATGTGAAGTGGGTGGAGTAGCCTTGGAGTCATGAGATTTTCGCTTTTGTTTCTTTGACAGGTATCACACTTGGCTACATACTTTTGAATGTCTTTATTCATTCCCTTCCAATAGAAGGATTGCTTGGCGTTGTAGTAAGTTTTGAAAAAACCTACATGGCCTGCTACTGGGGAGTCATGAGATTCTATCCTCACCTTGGTTTTAAACCAAGATGTAGGGCTTAAGTAGATTCTTTCCTTATACTAGAGGATGTCATTCCTCCATTGAAGCTTCGAACCTTGATTAGGGTACAAGTGTTTGGATCCTTGGCATATTCTCCTCGGATTTCGTCTAACCACTCTGGAACTGCAACTGAGATTGCGTAAGCCTCGACTCCCTCATCTTTTCGGGAAAGGGAATCAACAACTACATTGTCCTTTCCTTGCTTATGTAGTATCTCCATGTCAAATGTCATAATTTTTTCTATCCATTTTTGTTGTTCAGTTGACAGTGTTTGTTGTTGAAGGAGATATTGAAGACTATTATGGTCTCTTCTTATCAAGATTTTGCTCCCTAGGAGGTATTGTCGCCATTTTGTTAGAGCATGTATAATGGCAAGCATTTCCTTATCATATGTGGATTTCAAATTCTCTCTCTTATTGAGCTTCATGCTCTCAAAAGCTATCGGATGCCCCTCTTGCATCAGGACTGCTCCTATCCCGAACCTTGACGCATCGCATTCAACGATAAAAGGTTTTGTGAAATCCAGAGATGCTGATATTGGTGTTGATGACATGATGTTCTTTAATGCTTCAAAGCATTTTTTTGCCTCATCATTCCATCAGAATGAATTTTTCTTCAATAAGTTTGTTAAGGGGGCCGTTTTGTGGGCGTAATTTTTCACATACCTTTGATAGTACCCTGTTAAGCCTAGAAATCCTCGTAATTTCGAGATAGTATCTGGTTGGGCCCACTCAGTGATTGCCTTGATCTTACTGGGATCGACTTTGACTCCTTTTGATATTATATGGCTAAGATAATCCACTTCTTCTTTCCCAAAAGTGCATTTTGACATTTTTGCAAAACACTGATGCTCTTCCAAGATGGTTAATACTTGATCTAAGTGTCGAACATGCTTTCCCCATGTAATATATAACAAGCACAATCATCACATCAAGAGAGACACAAGAATATATGTAATAGGTAGTGGAAGACTACAATTTTCTTGATTACAATCAACACCAACTGATAAAAATAGCACCAACTCTTGTAACATGACCCAACCTGGTTTTCTTAGCTCCAACTAAGAAAGGATTGAGGAATCCAATCCTCAAGTGCAAGACTTAGCTTGCATCAATCTCTGCTCATGTACCTCTGTATGACAACACCTCAGTCCACAGTGCAACTCAATCAATTGCTGCTAATCATCAACAATTCTGCTACTGCCATACCACTTGTCATCTCGTCATCATGTCTTCTGTATCACTGCCATATCAACACTACTGGTCCTAAGCTCATCAACAGCTGCTCTGCTGGTCAATCTGCTCATGTCTTTATCACCATCATCATCAAGAGTGTCAGCAAACATCCATCAAATATGCATCATCATCATTATCAAAGTAGTAGAATGTATGCATCATCTTCTGATATCATCATCATCATCCAGTACATCATCATCACATGCATTATCATCACATAGTAAATCATCAAGGTGAATACATCAAGTATGCATCATATCAACATCAGAGTTTGCATCATTATCAAAGCATCATCATAGTGGAGTATGCATCAAAATACCATCATCATCATGGAATATAAGTCTTCACACCTCACTGAACATTTACCACTATATCTATTACTGTATACATCACTGTACTCTATACCACTTGTACATATACCATAGTATGTGTATATCATAGGGATTGTACAATCATGTCATCATCATCTTACAGTAGAATGCAAATTATAATGTACTTCTCACAACACTTGGTCAATGTTTGTGTATGTCTGTTGGTGGAAGAAGGGCATCAATGAGACATCACTCAAACACTGTCAAACACCCAAGGCTTGAACTGTTCACTTCTGAAGAAAACACTGTGAAGAGGCTCAGATCTATCATTAACTTGATCACTGTATAATCATCAAAGTTGGACTGTACAGGTACCCAAAAACTCAGACTTGTTCAAGAATCTTCATCATAACTTATCAAGTGTGCATCATCACCAGGGTTTGTATCATATTATATCATCATAGTAGTGTATATCATTATGCATTGTGTATATGTTACAACATGCATCATCATAGAGTGTGTGCGCTGTAGATGAGTCCCCAAGCAAGACAAACCAGACTCGGACCATCAAATTCAAGACTGTTCCATCATCAAGACCTCAGGTCTGTGCATGCTGCAAACTTGGACTGTTTCAAAACAACCTCAACCACTGCTGCAAAAAAAAAGACGTGTTAAACCCTTGACTGCTGCACATTCGGATCACAGACTGTGTTGGATGACTGCAAATTCAGACCCTTGACTGCTTCTACAAAACACCAAAAAAAGGGTTTCAAAATACTACTGCTGGTCATCAAACTTCATCAACAATTAGGGACTGTATATTGGTCAAACTGGACCTTCATTCAAGCATGAATTTGGACTATTTTGGCTGCCTATGAATTTCCACAGTCAACTAGTTAAGGCATCATTTTATCTTACAAGAGAGACCTCATCACCATCTACCCCAGGGCTGTTGATGTGCTTAAAAGAAAAAAAATGTTTCTGCTGTTTGCTACCGAGTTTCCACAGTCATCTTGCCTCAGTTTACTGCTGCTTCAAAAGAAAAAGAAATAGGACTGTTTTTAGTGTGGAAAAGCCTCCAACACTTAACCCCAAAAAGAATTACCCTCATGGAAAACTTCAAGATTGTTCGCTGCTCATCTTCCGCTGCTACCACCGAAGTTTCAACAGTCCTCACTACCTCAGTCACTGCTCTTTTGCTGTCTCAGTCATCTGAGCTTCTTCCCACGAGTTTGCCTCAGTCAGCCACAGTCAGCGAGGTCACTTCCTTGCATGATTGTTGGATCTTATTTGGAGTGTGAGAGCTTGTGTTTATATGCACATTTATGTTGTCCATGTCCTCAAATTAGGGCAGACTTCTAGGGTAAGGAAGTTAAGTTGTATTTTTATTTTTTATTTTTAGTTTGAATTTGTCTTACACATCCTTCAAAGGTCAACCTCAAGTTTTTAAGTGTAGGGGTGTCCTCCATCTTACCATCAAAGGGCTGCCATTAAGCCACAAGGGCTTCCATACACATGTCATGTGCAAGAGCATGCTTCAAGGTGGGCTTCTTCAAGGTCCATATGTGTGGGTTCAATGCCCAAGCCGTCACATGCAAGGGTGTGTTTCATCCTGCCATCTAACCACATCATTTTCACCACTCCTACAAGGGTACAAGAGCCATTAAACCACCTCAAGTGCAAGCAGTGGGCTTCAAGAACTTATACAAAAGCTTCTTCATCAAGCAGGAGACTTCATGGGCATCTTCAACCACCTCAACCACACAAGGAGACCTCCAAGGGTCAAGATCCATCATGCTACCTCCTGTGGGGTTGCCAAACCTTCGCCTAGGGTACCATGACACCAACAGAGCATGAATGACCACAAAATGGGTCATTAATGCTTCTCCAACCCATCCAGGGCTTCTCCATCGTCCACAAAGGTTTCAATACTATCTCCAGGGTCTTCAACATCATCGGCAGGGTCTTCAGCATCATCTACAAGGTGGTGGCTCCAAGATCCATCCTTGTGGGTACAAGGACCTTGTCATGTCGGTATAGGGTGCTTTAAGGCACAAACCATCTCTTTATGGGCTCCAAGGTACTGGATGTGAGAGTACTTGGATCATCCATACCTGTGCATTGCAAGTGGGACTTGGTGGCATCAATGACTACCTGTGGGGCCTCTGCAAGTTCATGTTGGCATCAACAACAATTTCATCAACAACAACTAGTGAACTTGAAGGGACAGAGCCCTAGATCTGCTGTAACTGCAACTTCTTCTCTTGGAAAATCCGCCTAGAGCAGTACACCCTAAAGCTAGATCTCTCAAATCTGACTTTGCTAATCACTAGATGTTATACACTTTGTCTAACTCTTAGAAGGATGCTCCCTCATCTCTCTTCTCTGATCTGCTTTGCTCCGGAAGATGAACAACATCCTCAGTCATTGAAAATGTCCCCTAGCTGTACAGTTGCGCCCTCACTCCTCTGAGGCACGTCTCAGCTGATATGCTATCAGTCTGACACTGACTGATCATTGAAGGCCTCTCCTCAGTCATTGATGAAGACCCTCAGCTCTTTGGGCCCTCTCAGCCTCCCACACGTGTGCAGCAGCTCCCTCACGTCCCACACGTGTGACGTGTTGCTGCTTACGTCCTCCTCCAGCTGCTCTCACAACTGCTGCTCTTCAGTCTTTGAAGATGCTTTGTGAAGACTCTCTCTGTCAATGCCCTGATGAAATAACTCCTCACTCTCTGAAGAGTTGTCCTCTCACTGCCCTCAGGAATGCGCCCCAACTATCTCAGATGGTTCGCCCTCCTTTGGTCAACTGCTGCTCATAGCTGCTCTGATTTCCTCATGCTCACAAAAGATGATTGAATTTTGCACCCTCAATGCCTTTTTATAAGTCAATGAGAAATTAGGTCATCAAACCCTAATTAGTGTTCCAAAACCCTAATTTCACTTTTGTGCCTAAAATCAAACTGCTGCATTAAAAAATGCATGCATGCACTTTTGCATGTAACTAACAAAAGCGACTTAACTCACTGCATGTCTTCGCTGTTGGATCCATGACACTTGGCAGAGTGTATCTCACATTCTAGTATCTACCCTCTTGCCTATGCTGATAAGTGCCTCCATGTTAGGCAGTTGACATGGAGGACATCTTGAGTTACCCCATAACTCAACACTCTTCTTCCACAAGAACCCCGAGCGAGATAAGATAATAAGATAGCCCCAAAATTTGCTTCACTTGATCTTCACTTGTTCTCCTTGAGAAGTGCACACCACTTGAGAGAGAGATGTGTGTTGTGTGTGTTCAAAATGAAGTGTGGAAACACTTTATTATATTCTTCTTTTCACTAGAAGTTTCCACAATTAGGTCGGCTTGTACTTTTATTTTTTCTTTATTTTTTCTTTTATTTATTTTTCAAGCCAACTTTTTATTTTGTCTTCTAGGGTCAATTTACCCCTCTCATTGGGGTAGATGTTCCCTTCATTGCTTTCCACTTTCTCTAGGACTTCTTAAGAATGTTTTCCGATGCTACATTAACATCAACACTCCCTCTTAGCGAGGAAGATATTCTTCTTCAACACTGCTTGTATTTTGGAAGCTCTTCTTCAACGTTCTTTGGGACTTCTTCAATGGATTTTCTTGACTTCTTTGGATATTTCTTCATTATAGAAAAGTTCTCCTTGTTGATGTCTCATCACATGCGGTCACATTTTTACCCAAGAGCTCTATTATTGATTTGACCATACTCTAAGAAGTTCCAGACACTTCTTAGAGCCAATTGCCAACTTCAACATTAGATTAGACTTTGTCTAATATACAAGAAGATAAAATCTCCTTATAGCATAGACAAGTCATATCACTCTATGGATTACTCCTGCTAAGGAGCACTCTCGCACACTGAGTACGCAATGTGACCTCTAGCCCACCATCACTCCAGTCCACATGGCTGGTCTAGGCTAAGCATCCGAGCCCTCTACTAATTAGTCCACATGACTATTCGTGGTTACGAAGGGGCCATTCTCTTCGTGGGTTGCGAACCTCTAAGAGAATGATCTCCAAAATGTTTACCCGATGCTGGAACTCATGAAAACATCAATACTGCCTGTCAACTTGGGAGGCATCATCACGTAAGAACATCATCTGAACATTATTTGAGCATCACGTCATCATAAGAAGGGTCTCTTCTGATCAAGTCCATCTAACCAGAACAACTGTTCCCACTGGAACCACATCATCTTTCCAATCATAGTATTTGATCTTCCTGATTTGCTTGGTCATTCTAGACCGAAGAGGATTACTTCCTCATGCATTTTATGAGTCTAAAACTGAAGTGAGGCCACAATCCCCAGGAAGACACTTCTTCCAAGCACTTTATCGATCTAAAATCCAAAGGAGGATGAAATCCCTAGGAAGACACCTCTTCCAAGTACTTTATCGATCTCAAATCGAAAGGAGACTATACTCTTTAGGAATATAGCTCTTCTAAGCACTTTATTGATCTCAAATCGAAAGGAGGCTGCAATCCCCAGGAAGACACCTCTTCCAAGTACTTCATCGATCTTAAATCGAAAGGAGGCTATACTCCCTAAGAAGACACTTTTTCTAAGCACTTTATCCATCTCAAATCGAAAGGCGACTGCACTCCCCAGGAAGACTCTGCTTCTAGTTTACTAGTCATTACAACTAGAGGGAAATGATGACTACAACTAGTCCACCCCTTTGGGCCCACACACTCCACAATGGATCTCTCTCCTCGTAGGAGACCATCGCTCATAGGGATCATCCCACACTAGGATCCACTCTGCAAAGGAGTTCTCTCCACACTGGAGAACGTTTCTCACTGGAACTATCCCTCATAGGGATACACTCCTCAAAGGAGTCCTCTCCACATTGGAGAATGTTTCTCACTGGAACCTTCCCTCACAAAGATACACTCCTCAAAGGAGTCATCTCCACATTGGAGGATGCGCTTGTAGCTCTGTCTTTCAATTCCTTCCATGAATCACTTGAGTCCATACTAGCCAATGCCTCTCTTACCTTCAAAAGCATCCTGAAGGTGAGGTAGTAGCTAGCAAATCCAGTCTTTGCCATCTTTATTAGCTCCAACCTAGAGTGATTACAAATGATGTGGTGGGCTATGCTATGATTGCTAATAAATTTTATCATTTTCTTACCTCTCTTGTACAAGGCACCAAACCATTGGTAATTAGGTTTTTTCATCTTAACAATATCATGCATCAAAAGGTTCAATGTGTGAGCCAAACACCCTAACCAAAATATGTTGGGATACTTATCCTCAATGATTGGTCCTGCTTCCTTACAATTAGCAACGTTATTAGTGATGACTTGAATGGCAATTTATGGCCCAATCTTTTGAACGGTTTCAAGTAAAGGTTGTGCATTATGAATAATAGTCTTGTAGCAATCTGAGTAGTCATGGGCTGAAAGGAAGACCGCACCACTAGCAGACACAGAGAATATTTTTCAATGCTTGCCTTTAACATTTGTCCACCCCATCAGATACAATGGATACCCCATAGTTGGACTAATCATTTTTATACTTTCTAAGGGCACTATTGATTTTGGCTCTTTCCCTGTCAAATCCCATGGTTCTAGCATTTTCATACCTAGGGATCTTGTATTCTTTAGGGGCACCATTGGTGGCTCTTACCATTTCATGCCAATAGGGTGAGCGGGGAACATTTAATGGCACACCACTTGCATAGAGAAATGTATAAACTTTTGAATCTGCATCATCTCTACAACCTATTTCAAGGAAATTTTATAATGTTCTTTGCATAGGCGAGAATCCATTAGTATGGAGGGATGAGGGTCTTGATTGAGCTCATGATGATCCACTACCAAACATTCTCTGTGAGGATTTAGATTCAACCCTTCATCTCTTGGAATTGTTTTGATCGACCTCTTCTTCCATCTATTATTTGTTTCTCTTTTTAGCTGACCCTTTGTCACAGGTTTTGACTCCAATAGCCTTAGCTTGATCACATGGAATGATCCCACACAAATGCTTTCTCACATGGTATATGAACCTGTGTAAGTTTTAGTGCAATGGGGTCGTATAAACTTTGTGGTTCCACCCCCTCTTCCTCCCCCAAACCTTGTCACATACTTCGACAAAGGTGTTATGTCTTTTTGTTTTTGCCCCTCATCACTCTCAATCTCATCATCATCATCCTCTTCCCCTTCTTCCTCCTCTCCATAGTATGTGCCACTCCCTATCTCTTCCTCCTCATCATTGCCACCACTATATCTGTTTCCCAAACCATCATCATGAGAAGAAGTGGAACCAAAAACAAAAAGCCACATACGCATCATGCTTCTTGACTCAATATGAGAATCACTTCTTGCCTGCAATAGAATGATGGAGAAGAAGAAATGGGAAAGAGTAAGAGAAGAAAATATTCAAAAACAACCAAAGATTACGTTTTAGAGCCTATCTCTTTGGCTCTCCAATGTTGGTTGAATGCCACTATGGAAGCCTTCAATCTCCCTTCCAAGCTTTCACAAATAGAAGCCTTCAATATCCTCTTCAATCTCCCTTCCAAGTTCCCACAAATATGCTTTCAAACAACTAGCAAACCCACTCAAAGACCTAGTAAAGAGAAGTGAAATCAATGAAATAAGGAATAGAATGAGTCCAAATGGAGTCCAATAATGTTTATTTGCCTCAATGAACCCTAGCCAATCACTAAAAAACAAGTGGACGCAAGTAAATTTGAGAAAACGCCAAACCCGATGTGCCTAGCCCGTAGAATTTTCTAGGAACCGATTTCGGGAGCGATTTTTTTGCTTCGGAATTGCTGAGGGAGTGATGAGGGATCGCTTTGGGAGCGTTGGTCCCTTGGGGATTTTGAAGAAAACTGAGAACGTTTTTTTGCTCGGTATCGCGAATTACATAAGCGATACGATCTCGGGATTGATTCCTGATCACTTCCTCTAGGAGCGCGAATTGGGAGCGAACTTGAGTCTGGTAGGGCGCTTTCCCGCACTGTAGGACCTAGGGAAAGAAAAAAATGAAAAAAACATCTTTTTGGCATGCATAACTGCTGTAAATAACATATTAGGTGCAAAAATATTGTTTAAGAGCATTTAAAAATCAATTATGAAGATGGAGAAGTCATTGCCAATGCAAACCAACAAGAATCCCTCTTGGAAAATTGAGAAATGATGGGCAATTTTTTTTACATACCTTCAGGTGTGATAACTGTGGAAAAATCTCCAAATGGCAGGGTCCAATCTTCAAAACCGATCCTTGACAATGAATGAAATGAAGTGGAAAATTGTCCTTGGGCAGATGTGAAGTGATCCTAGTCTCCTTGGCTCTCCTCTCGTTCACTGTGGTGTGCAAATGAGGCCAAAAGCAATAAAAAAACCAAACTTAAAACCCTTGTGTTTTTCCCTTTTTTCTTGTGGCTGATTTTTTGCTTTGACTCGCTATTTTTTTGGCAAGAAATCGGGAAAAAAACCGGCAAATATTCATGAAAAAATTGCCTCGATTTTTTAGATGATTTTTTGAGAAAAAATTAGCAACCTGAAAAACTTGTGATTTCTCAAAACATCACTATTTTTCGGCCGATGTTTGCAACACAAGCAATTAATGCAAAGTTTTCTTTAAAGCTACAATTATTCAAATTCAACATGTATGTTGAGGTGACTATATCGAGCTGCACAAATAATCTGAAACTCTCATTAGATAATTAGCTCAAGTCAAGGCTACAATAGAGGAAGAATATGCCAAAAGACATTCTGTTAAACAATTTTCCTTCTCAATATGACAATGCAATCTTTACTCTTAGTCAATTTCCTTTTCAAACTCTAGAATAAATGGTTGTTGCGCTTTTAGCTGAAAAAAAGAGAACTATTGGAGAAGAGACTGAAGTTGATCGTCAACTTGAGATGGCATTATACTCGAGAAACAATTGAAGTAGATCAAATAAAGACAAAGGGGAAATGGAAATAGGTCCCACGGATTGGAACTTTAGATTTTGAGCGAATGAGGTCCTCAAGGGAAAAGTCAAAGACAAATCACATGCAACTAATGCAACAATTGTTGAAGAACCATCGGATGCTGATAGTGGTGATGATCTTACTGAAGAAAGGGCGTTCTATGCATTTTAAGAAGTCTGCACTTTAAAGACATGATGGGATCAACTGTGGATACAACTCAACATGGATGGTTTCCCAATTAGTTTGAGAATGTGTGGATTTTGGGAATAAACCCTCATGAGGTTATGAGATATGCATGTGGTTTGCTATCCAGTATTTTAATACAAGAGATTTGTAATTTGGAAGTTTGGAAAAGTGGAATCTGAGAACTTAGGAATTCAGCTTAGGAGCTACACCTTTACGATGGTTATGAGGCAACTTGATGGAGCGCTACTTGATCTCGGAATTGTATTTAAAGAAGAAGCTTCTAAAGTATGTTTGGTTCTATTTTGGTTTTGATGTTTTAGTCTTCTGTTAGTATGTTTTGCTTTTAATACTGTAAGCCTTAAGAGTGGGTGTTAGAATCAAAGGCTTACTATGTATAAAGTCACTTTATGACTTTAGGATGGCCTAACGTTCACTTTATGTGTAAAGATGTTTAAACTTTATCCCATATTCATAACTGGAAATGACTTGCTCTGTTAACATTGATATATAAGGAGGTGAACTTGTTATGCACCAAATTCCCCAAAATAACATAAGATAAGAAGAGATAAATTCATAAATATATCAACGTCTTAAGAATGCAATAAAAAGATGAATAACCAGTCTCTTGGAGGGGGAAACCTCCTTTACAATGTATTTCAGATACAAAACAAGATGAGATGAGATGATTCAAAACTAGATCTCCTTGGTGTGTGTGTATATATATAGGAGATAAAGTGTACAATTACAATTCTAGAGCCTACATAATTACAATTAAGGTCTTAGCCAATCAATAAAGACAATACTAATATGATAATAGAAATGTAATGCCACAATATATAGGGCTTAACATGCCCCTCCCCTTCAAACAAGTGTTGTCCTCAACACTTGATTAACACTGGATGTTTCTGCATGAAGAACTCAACTTCCCATGTTGCTTCTTTGGGAAAGTTCTTCTACTTGATGAGGTACACAGAAATTGCTTGATTTCATAGTTTCTGATCCTTCTCTCAACGATTGTTTCAGGTTCTAGTATTAATTTCTCTTCTTCATCGATCTCCGGTAAAATAGTTTGGATTGGGATCTTGTCACCATTTACCTTTTTTAGGCAAGAAACATGGAAAATTGGATGTACATGTGAGGTTGGCGTTAACTCCAATTTATAAGCCATACTTCCAATCCTTTGCAATCCCTTATAGAGACCATACTACTTTGGTGCTAATTTGTTGTCGTTCTTTTGCTGCTTGAGGGACATTTATTTGTATGGTTGTAGTCTCAAAAATACCCAATCTCCCACTTCAAATTCCCTTTCTTTATGATGTTGATTTGCTTGTCGTTTCATCCTATTTTGTGTTGTAACCAAGTTATCCTTCGATAATTGGACAACTTCTTGTTGGTGCTCTATGTGATCCTCCACTGCTTGAAGCTTATCTTTTTCTTTCAAGGATGATATGATGGAAGGAGGATGATAGCCATAAAGTGCCATAAATGGTGTCATTTTTGATGAAGTATGGAAAGATGTGTTGTATCATCATTCTACTAAGGGCAAACTACTTGTCCCATTGTGTTTGTTTATCAAATGCAAAGCAATGAAGATACCCTTCTAATAATTTATTCACAAGCTCAGTTTGCCCATCAGATTGAGGATGGTAAGAGGAGCTGTGAGCTGTGTGTCAACTGAGTCATCTTCGACATGGTTTTGGAAGTATATAAAACTTATCCTTGTGATGTATAAATTATGTAAATCATGTATTACTACAAATTAAAAGGCATTGCTGTCATCACTTTAAATAATAATAAATATTCCATGATTTGAGGATAATGTGCCCACAGGAAGAACTATCGACTTTCAAATTTTTTGCTTGACATTTCTTTTCTTTCTTGCTGAGCAGAGAAAGGTTGAATCCAAAAACAAACACTTATGCTCTGTAGTTTATGGATCATTGCCACCTGAGACACGCACACGACAGGTACCATGTGTTTGTATATGCTACAATTTTGAACTTTTAGTATTTGTAAGAAATCTTTTACATAGATGGAAGAATTTGTCTATTTCATTATAAAGTTTGCTCTAAATGCATTTTACTCGTTGTTTTTTAGACTATTATTTATCTTTGAGTATGGCAAGTTATATTCCTTCATGTTCCAATTGGATTTTTTAATTTTCAGGCGCGAGAAATTTTTAAGTTGCATTTTTATGGTTTAAAATTCAGATGCTCCTCTAGTGTAATGCAAATGGTCAGGGCTAACTGCTTTCACCAAATTGGAAAATATTTTTACATTTTGGACCACGTTGAGCCTGTAGGCTTGTGATGGAATAAAAAGGCCTTTTAGGGATATTTTTATGGTGTTATATGGGGATGTGTCCTGCAGGGTTAGGGGTGTGGAGGAGGTGCCTGGTGAAATGTTTCTCCGTGCTTCCATTTTTTTGTAACTCTGTGAAGCACACTCTGAAATGTTTTGTTGAGTTGCAGGATGCATTTCACAAAAAGGGGTGCTTGTGGGCACCCACTAGTAACCTACTAAACTTAATTCACCTCTACCTATACATCTCTCTTATTTGACATTTACAAGTCATTTAACATTTGACTTTGAGATGAGAGTGAGAGTGTCATTCTCATTGATGGTACTGATGCCTTCGTACAGTAGATGGATGTAGAGGACTTGTCAATAGCATTGACTCCTTGATGCTTGTTTGGTGTTGATTTCTTTTAGCTACTTTTAGGTTCATTGCCCATTGTTAATTATCTGTTTTAATTTTTGACTCTAGATATAGATGACCAAGTCTTTGAGTCATCATTTTTTACTATTTTTGAGTAATTTTAATTTTTAATTTGGTATTTCGGACTTTAGTATCTACTATTTAGTATCTACTACTATTTAAAATTCAATCAATGCATTTTATTGTCTTAAAGTTATAAATTTGAAATATTGATGTGCATATATCATTGATTCAATGTGAAATATGATAATAGCAATGGTGATTGATTAATCGTGTTGTATCACTTACTAATTTGAATTTAGTATTTGTTACCAACTAGGTTGCATCTAGTTGGAATTTCCGGTGTGCCGCCAAAGGTGAACAAGTACTTGTTCAAATTCAGAGTTCAGAAATCCATTCAAGCCTTCCTTGGCCCTTTTTCCACCTTTTTACCACATGTTCGTACCCTACAAGGAGATTGTAAAAAATGTGCTAGCGTGGGTTATTTGTAAATAATTTGGCTTCCTAGGACTTGGTTATCAAGCCGATTATTCCAAAGTGTTTTTTCCCTTGTTAATTATGCAATGCTAAACAAACGATGTATAATTTTCGAGTTTTCACTTGCTCCTCCAAAGCTGGAATGGTCGTCTTGTTGGTTAAAGCCTAGGAGGTTATTAAAGTTCACGTGTCAATGTATATGAATGTGCTATACATTGTTATTAAGTCATATGGACATGTGCTAGGTCCCCCTATTTTTTTTTGTAATTTCTGAGAAAATATTTTTATTTTTTCTGTAAACTTAGGCCATTTTTTAATGCTTTAATTAAAAAATTTGTAAAGGGCATAAAAGCACGATCCTGAGGCGGAATTTGACGCGGGGATACTTGTTTTCACACTCGAAGCGTCCTCTTTACCCCGGGACCCACTTTTCATATGCTTCGGGTGATTAAATTGTCACTTAGAGCCATTTTTTCATCATATTGACAAATTAATGCTAACGATTAGACAAAATGGCAAAGGACAAATAAAAAAAGTCAACAAACATGTTTCAAACATGTTTGAGTGAGGTGGCAATATTGTTCCCCATAAAGGGTGACTCCATTCCAAGCATGAGGCATCTCTTTTAATGCGGATTTGGAAGGTAGCAAATACTTCTCAAACTAAAATGCCTCCCCTTCATTAAGCATGCGACATGGTTGACTTGGCACGAGATTAATGGTTTGGTGAAGGATTGATTGGAGAGATGGCGCACCTCTTGAGAGGTGGCGCCTACCTCTTGAGATCCACTATAGTTCAACTCTAGCGCATCCCACCAATCACTCAATAACTCAAGATCACGCCCACTTCAACTCCCTCTCATGGAAGTGCCCCCGTTGCGCTGGCTTTTCCTATTTAAGCATGCCACTTCTCCATTATTTATCATGAGAAGGTGGAACCTCTATTCAATTGCACTGTAACATTTGTGAAGTATTTTTGATTGAATGAATAAAGACGTTGGAGGCAAATTGATGTGTTGATATTTCGTGTGTGGATGATAGTGTGCTTATGATCTTACGAGGTATAACTGTGTTGTTTACATTCTTGCACTATAAATGTTTGGTTATTTTTCTGGATTTTGGAGGAGAAGAATTTCTTAGTAAGGTAAACTAGTGTGATTGCTTCATCCATTACTTTTTTGTTAAGTTGCATTAGAGACATTAAGACGGACATGTTTATTTGATGAGAAATGCATGTTTTCTGAAGTTTCTATTGTAGTTTACACCAGGTTGCGTTTAATCTTTGTTGTGCAAGTATTGTGAGGTCGCAGGACTAGTCCCCTCGATCCCCATTTTGAGGACCCCATTGCCCTAATTCAACGACTATTTCACTTCACCCTTCTTATCTTCTAAAGTTTGAGTCTCTTGGTTACTGGTTCAATTTTTATTTACAGATATATATTCTTTTGCAAAATTACAAGTAGATTTGAGGGTTGTTAGATCTAAATCAATTATAAAAATTTTAATTTTTTTTAGTTTAGATCTAATGAAAGCAGTTTCTTTTCTGCAAGTTTCGTTAAAGTAGATCTAAAGATTTTGGTAAAATAGACTGTTTAAAGGTACTTTAAAGAGTTTATCTATCATTTTAGTGCTTATGATTTGCTTGCAATTCTCTTAAAGAAGCAAGCAAAGATTCTAAGAGGGCAAGCTTTCTAACTTGCCTTAGTCATTTTCGGCTAGTTTTACTTAGAATTTTTTAGACATTTTTTTGTAGACTTTCCCAAGACACTCTTAAAGTGTTTTTGGGTGCTTTTTACATTCTTTTGATCACTGTTTTTGCAGGTTTAGCGAAAAAAGGAGGAGGAAATTTTGACGAAATTTCAAGAAATTAAGCCATCAAAACCCCAACGAAGCCCCGTCTTCACAGAATTCAATTTTTTAGTATTTTGTAAGCCTTTGGATCCGATTTATAAGGACCAAAGTGCACTTCTCAAAAAATTGTAAAAGGTTTAATAAAGTATGAGTAGGCTCCTAAGAGCCCACTCCTCATCCCCCTTGGGGGGATCTATGTCAGCGTGATTTTCTGCTTTAGTTTAGTTTCTACTTTCTTGTTTGGTTGATTTTAATTTTACCTTATTGCTTCAAAGAAAAGAAATACTAACCCTACTCATTCTCGAGTTACCTGAAAGGGGAAAGAGATTCGTGGTAGATTAATTACAAAATATTTCATTCATTGCTTTTTTTGGCAAATTAACCCCCTTTGTTTTCCCAAGTAGGGTTTAAACTTTACAAACCCGAAAGACTCTTGGGGTCTCAATAAACAAGAAAATCTGTTCTAAAATTCTTAAAATTAACAAGGCTCTTATCCTCGTATGCTCTACTTCCGTTGCAGTTTCGTCTGATTAGTTGGTTGTATAAAAAAATGATCTGAGTGACTAGTAATTAGTATCATCTTTTAATTGATCCCAAAAGAAAATCCAGTGTTTTTTGAATATTGCTAAGTTGTGGGCAAAGTCTTCAAGTGAAGCGGGAACCCCTAAATAGTGATTGCGGGGCCCCGTTAGGCTACACCCTTGTTTGGTGTAGTGTTGGACACACCCCTGCCACTCCGGTTTAGTCCTCTTTTCGTCGTGAGAACCACCTCTAAGCAATTCCAGGCACATTCCTTGTGCCCCTTGGGTATACTTGGAATTCTCTCTCCCTTCTAATAATCCAACTCACTACCATATTAATAAGATCGAACAACAATTTACCCACTCCCTTAATCACTCGTTAATAAATTTAAAATTGAGCAACGAGACAATTGCAATA
Organism: Pseudotsuga menziesii; assembly: GCA_001517045.1. NCBI lineage: Eukaryota > Viridiplantae > Streptophyta > Pinopsida > Pinales > Pinaceae > Pseudotsuga > Pseudotsuga menziesii. The sequence goes on from LPNX011114581.1 coordinate 131,118, forward strand.
CTGACACAACAACACTCCATTTTTGACAAGCACTATGTATTCATCGTCATTGGTCAATGTAATTTTTCATGCTTAAATTGATTTTGCAAAATGTTCTAAATGGTGATTACATTGTAATATGTCGTTGATGTGATCTCTTTCTTGCAATAGTTCGTTGTGATATTTTATCCATTTCATATTAACTCCTAGGATTAGCCTTTAATTTCGTAGATTAAAAACCATAGATTTTCTTTTAATAGGGATCACCCCCCTTGGCTTCGCTAGGAATTAGCCTAAACGGAGGAGCTGAGTATCAGGTGACAACACTTGGCTCAAGCTTGCCCCCAAGGTCTCACCCAATGGCGTGAAGATTTCTGCCACGTGACCTGAGGTGCAAATTGGGCAGCAATAGTATTTACATTGGACCATGATGTATTTGCATGGGATGAATTGTTATTGTTGGGATTTTTATTTTATTTTTCCCTTTTTATTAGAAATTTAGAGACGAGCACCCCTATGCTAGGGACCTCAAAATCCCCCTGCCCCCCATGAATTTCCTTAAAATTTGGGGAATGTTTCCACAAATCCCTAGTGTGCTTTTCCCCTCTTCGCATCTCGGAAATTGAAGTGGACAGTTCATGTTCACTGTTAATTTGACAAAAGAATTCTACAAATTATATAAGAATATATTAATATAATAATTAATGGTAGATGATGATATTTTACAAATGATGGCCCACTTTTATATGGCTTGGGAGACTATTTTGAGGAGTCGTGTCCTCTTAATTTAAATTTAAATTATTATTAATTGTATTAACTTTTACTTATGTTCGTAACTATTGTCACATCCATAGTACCTGGGACTTCCATGATTGCAGACTAGTTTTGAGCATATTCCTGAGCCAGTCCTTTTCTATCCTATACATGGGATCAATAGTTGATGAACATTTTTTATGATGATTGCTTGTGCATTCTGTGGACCCAAAGCATACTCATCTTCAGTTTCATGCCATGACTAAGCTTCATGACCCCAAATTTGATGATTGAGTTAGCCATTCTTTACTATTCAGAGCTTACATGATGACAATGCCCATGGTGTATACAGTAGCAGTATTCTAGTGCCACTCAGGTGTTATAGGATGCAGATTCAGGTATATGACCCAGTATGGTTTGTGCAATTGGATATTTGTTGTGCTCCTTTACTTATTTTATTAGCTTGACTGGGTATATGGTGGTTATACATTGGCGATGATCTATTTTTCTCTTATTGTTGGTTTAGAGTAAAAGTGATTCAGTTATTCTAATTGGGAGATTCTTGTGTATACTCATTGGTCATACCTTTGCATAGTATGGACTCGGTCATTTCCCATAGGGATTCTACTTGCTAGTCATGGCATTATCTTATCACTTTCTTCACCCATCCGTCATCCTCAATCTTTGATTCTAACCTTGAATTACACCTTGACTAGTGACATCAAGGATTTCCCCCGCCTATACCCCTGTGTTGGATAGATTCCATGTTAACCTTGTGTCTCGGTGTTGGTTTTGTTTGATTCTTATCAGAGGGATTGTTCTCCTCTAGTCCTCGAAACAAGTAGTCTTATAAAAAATGTCTTTAGACACTAAGTCATCGAAACTTAAATGTTATATCTAAATGGATGCCAAGTTAACAAAAACTTCTTAAACACTACTGCTAATACAGTTAAAAGCTAGTCAGTTGCTAAGAGACGAGCACTCAACTTTTGTATGATGTGAGACTGTTTGCCCCTACATGGCAATAGGATGGTCAATCCATTGCACCTATGGACGGTGGCAGGCAATGGAGGTCATCTTTAGTCATTATTTGAGGCCCGCAAGGCTATCTAGGGCACCTGCCCTTGGAGGATGGCTAGTTAATAAAAAAGTTAAAGTTTAAATGTTAAAGTCCTAAAGTGTGCAAGGCTGGCTATGAGATAAATGCAATAAAGGTTGCTTGCCTAGAGTCTGGTGGAAACATTCTCATCATTCCACTCATTTGTGAGACACCACCATCCCCCTAATGTTCATCTATTCTAACATATGTATAGTGTGGATTCCCTTTGTCTTTTATTCGAGATGGTCACTGTGTTGAGGTTGTCAAGTCAATCCCTTAGCCTAACTTTGCTTCTCTCAGTTTTACCCACAACTAGCAAAATGGTCAAGTTTATAAATGAGTATACACTTGAGGTTCTTGTTCGGAGTGACTAGTTACTTTGATCTAGACTTATTATTGATGTTTTATATTCATGATCGCTAGTTAAAATGCCACATTATACTTTAGTCTTGCAGCTAACATAAATAAGGAAGCATACTTTATCCATTTGCAGCATCAAATATTTTCAGTCGGGTCATTATTTTGATCATTTTTGACTTGGTCAACCTAGTTTGACCAAGTCAACTGTAGGATCTAGGATGAGTTTGGCCGACAATGTTTGATTTTGATTATTCATGGATTTTCAGTGTTAATTAGATGGTTTCATGCCCCAGATGGTGGTTTTATATGATGGCTTGCATTACTTTTATTCAGTGTTCCACCAAGTTTCCGGGACGGGGGGGGCGTGGGAGCGGGGAAACGCACATTGGGGACGTGTAGAGACACCCCAAAATTTTGGGGTATTTTGGGGGACAGGGGGACGGGGAGGCGTCAGGGTCCTTAACATAGGGGGGTCGGTCTCTAAAATTATAAAAAAGAAAAAAATAATAATAAAAATATGAACCCCAATATGTAAACATATCAATTCCTCATCCCATCACCATTTGCATACTAGCATGCTTATGTTCCCGAAGAATTTAGTGTAATTTAATGTAATCGTTATAGCCAAGCATNCGGAGCCCCCCATTTTCAGGAGGGGGCGTGCGGGAGCCCCCCAATCCGGGAAACTCCTAGACCCGAGTTTCCCCAAGTTTTGCAGAAAGGGGGGCGCTGGGAAACGTTTCCCATGGAGCCCCCCAGCCCCCGGGGCGTGGGAAGCGTAGGGGACGAGCCCCCAACCCTGGGAGGCGCGTCCCCGTGGAACACTGCTTTATTATTATCAGCAATTATAGGTCATATTTTTATTATTTAGGCAAGGGTGAGCTTTTTGATGAATTTCTTGATGGACACATGGAGTATGAGTACTCATTCCTAGGACATTTTGAGTCCATTGGTACACTCATTTTTCAGTTCCGGGCACATGTATTGGACATTATGGTTAGTTCATCATCCAACTGCTGATTGCCATGTAAAAATGACATATTTACTATTTACAGAGATACATTTGGTTCTCCTAGGGCGCTATAGGGGACACATACGTGTGACCACTCGTTATTACCATATTCCTATGTTTCAAGATTTATTTTTGGACACAGTTTAGCTCCAGGAGTGGTCAACAATGAGTTATAGGCATTTTTATTTTCCAAGATGATATTTTGGGCATAAATCCTTATGGAGAAGTGACGGTGACCTAATTTTGGGATTATCTTGGATAGAAACATTGGGGACTTTTATCTTAAATGTTGGAAAGAAGTTTCTGACATTTCCCTACAAAAAGAAGAACATCACATTGCAGGATATAAATATGATGTCAGAATCAGAAGTCGCGTCATTTGAAGGCTTCAAAGAAATATTAAAGGTGATTTTGTAGGGAAATGAGAAATCAATATAGACAATACATAAAGAATTCGACAAGGTTATCGCAAATAAAGAAGACGAGATCTCGTCTAAGAGAACATAATAAAAAACTACTTATGCAAATCAAGAAGGTAAAGGATAAAGTCCAACACAATCAAAAGTTAGAAGAGGAGAATCGAGATCTTAAAAAAGAATTATCTGGCAAGAACGAAGAAATCTCTTCCTTAAAAAGGGATAATAAGGAATTACTAGAGCAAATAAAAAACCTAAAAGAAAGAGAGCACACACATCAAGATAATCAAAATGAGGTCAACAAGTCAAACTATACGGAAGAACTCTTATGCTTAAAGGAACCTAATCAGGACATACTTATACAAGTTAGGAAACTAAAGCACGAGAATAAATCTTTACAAGAAAAACTAGATTGCAAAGAATCAATTATCGATAACAAAATGATGATTGACGTAGTAGAGAAGTCATCAAAGGCTCAAATTCGAACATTAGAAAAGGGAAGCGATACAAAGCTCGTCAATGCTCAAATTCAGAAGAACAATCATATTGTCACATCACTACAAGCATCAACAAAATATGGTTCCAAAAAACAATCACAAAAATCGTTAGAAGCACCAAAAGTGAAAATTCCTGGAAACACTTCACAAGCGGACTTGAGTCTCGTATCGCCATCCAAATCACAAGAGTCGTTATGATTGACGAGAAGGACAAGAGGAAAATTACCAGTATTACTCCTACAAAGAGCAAAGACCAAATCGACAACTCCAGACAATAGAACAACAAACAATTCCATTAAAGGTAAATCTTGGATGGACCACTTCACAAATGATGCAACATTTCCACACAATGTTTAAAAGAACGTATCATCTCATTTCTTTAAGTGTCGCAACTACCAACACACAATGTCACAAGAAAGCGTTACGAGCAAGAACAAGGGACAAAGCCTTACATAATTATGCTTTGAGGACAAAGCAATTCTAAGGGAGAGGCAATGTAACAAACAAAATATATAATAAATAAACATTAATAAATTTTAATAATTAAATAACTAATACTTAATGAAGAGAAACCTTGATGAAAGGTTATGCCTCTTTACAAAAGGGCACCTACCATGGGTATTACTATTTATACAAGCATCATTCTCATTGTAATATCATCAGTTATCTTATCAATCATATATTTTATTTATTCATGGATTATTGTAATCTGTCTTATTTGTGCTGGTTATTTCTATAAGAAATGACATTTCTTTGTTTCAGAAGGTCTTTGATCTCATTAGTCTTGTCCAAGTTAAGGGATAGAGTCCGCATATGAATAAACGGATGGATGGAGAGACAAGTGAATAGGGGGTTCCAAAGGTAGGTGGGGAATGGGCTAAGTTGTACAAGGGGTAACCCTACTGATGAGCATATGCCCAAGTCTTGACACCAAACTACTTAACCATTTCGATTGTCAGTCTACATACAACCATAAGATATAGAATCACCATGCTACTACCACATATGACCAATCACATCTTCTAAGATAATCATGAAAGACAACAAAAATGCAAACCTCGTGCCATATACCTGCTCAGTCATCTCTGCATATGAGCCTGATATGCCTCTGACAGTCTGGAGGGAAAAGGAAAATAAATCAACCACTTGCTCTACTGCACTGCTACAATGAAGCCACCAAGTCTCTCTGGGTTCATGAAGGATAAAAAGATGACAAAAGCAAGCTAGTGATAATGCTCTGGAACTCTGGTTGTTTCTGCATGTACTCTGCCACTAATCATCTTTGACAAGAAGGTAAGCTCATCTCAATGTTGGTCTGGCTCGGGTCTGGGACAAAATGCTTTGTATTATCATGGTAGCCCAGCTACTATGGATGTGATAACAGGTTCATGGGAAAACAAAAGACAAGGAGAGAGACTTCCTGGATGTTCATGGGGAGATTGCCCTTGTGTGCTGCTAGGGTTTTCTCTTGTGATGCAAGGTTTTGTGCTATGCATGTAATCCCTAGAGAAGAACATGACATTGAAGATGATGATGGTTATTATGGCTCTTGTTGTCGCGCTAGGGCTTGCACCCTATTAGAAGATATTGAAATTGTAGCTAACGGCTTGCATGATTTTTGAGCCTTGTTCTTGTTGAATGTGAGGCTAGGCCTTGATGTTTTGTGGAGGTGATTGTGTTGCAAGAGTTGAAGACCTAGGGTTTGAAGACTCAAACCCTAGGATGGACGTGTAGAATTGGGGGATAGTGCTAGAGTTGTCTTGCCATGTACTTGTGTGATGCAACATGGCTAGGGTTTGCAAACCCTAAGGAAGACACTAGTGCTAGTATGGAGACCTTGTGTGATACATGCTTGGTGTATGTGCTAAGGAGGACTTGCCGATGTTGATACTAGCATGTTCAGGATCTTTTGTGAATGACCAACTTTGGTTAGGACTTGATTTCTAACTAAGAGTTGGTGGCATGTGTTTTATTATGGTTCCCTAGCTAGGGTGTTTTAGAGCTTGATTTGTACTAGCTTTGTGATAAAGCTATGGTATGTACTTGTACTTCATTTTTTATATAGAATTGAAGTTTCCTGTTGTCTAAATTTTGTGTACAAACAGATTTGGTTTTCAACTATGTTATGTTCATGATTGATTAGATTTCAACCTTTGTTGTTTATGCTAACTTAACATAACATAGAGTTGAATTTAACACTTATCTAGAAGATATAGGAACAAATTTGTACTCAAGAAAAAAAGTTTTAGGCTTTTCATTTTCTCCAACTACCTTAATGTACACCTTAAATGATGAAATTGTTTTCAAGATGAAAAGATTTGAGCTTTCCCTTTCCATTAAAGATTTATGATTTTGGAGATATCTATTAGTTACAACTTACAATATATTGATCAATTATGTAATTACATTCTTTATAAGTACTTAGTGACTACTAAATGAGCCCAAATTGATAAACAATTGGCTTCATAGTTATAGTAACTAACTTGGAACTTTCCAACCTTATATCCATGTATGCAGGATGCCTATGTAAATTTCCCTTTAAAATTCAAACTAGGGCTAAACAATATATTTAATTTTTACTGATAACCACACATGAATTTCATTTACTAGTATTGCAGTGAAAAGTAAATACTGAGAAACATCAACAACAATCACATAAATATAGACACAATGTTTTGGGTATGGAAACCCCCGGATAAAACCCAAGATGAGAAAACCGGTGCAACAGTCAGATATGAAATTTTATTAAGAAGATATGGAACAATTACAATCCAGCAGATAAATTCACCCAACCTGGAAAATAGAACCTTTGCACCTCACTCAACAAACCCAACAAACACGATACGACCCCTGCGCAGCTGTACGACCAATTGTGTAAGTAGTACAACCCTCCTGCGTCAATTGTACAGATCCGTATGGTCCTGACGTCACCTGTACGGAATTCTTACGACTATATGACTGCCACTGTTGAGTTGTACGACCTCCTGTGTGTAAGTGTGTACGACCCTGCTCTTTGCCTGATCTGTTGGCGAATCTTCCGGGTGAGTGCTCCTTCGTCTTCTCTGCAAAACTTCTCCGTCTAAGTTCTCTCTGTCTCTGTATCTCTTCTGTATGTGTCCTCTCCACCAAATCTTCATTTAACTCAATGGCGAAGCGAAAATCCTAACCCTCACTATGGATCAATGGATGTGATCCTTCGGTGAGATCAATGGCCAAGATTAGATTAGCCATCACGTAAATTATTTTACTTTTCACTTTATAAAAGCGAGTCGATTGAGTCAATATAAAATTAGATCAATTAATGTATTTTCTTAAGTCCAAACTTAGGAAAATCACATTGATACATTTGGCTTCCTGTTTAATGTTTTCTTAGCATGCAAGGACACATGCAATGCTAGAAGACCTTCCTTGTTGCCACTTTCTAACAACCTACATAACATTAACTGGAATGGAAGGAATTAAACATTGCCACTTACACAATGAACCAATAACATTTTAAAAGTGCAGTGTTCTGTTCAAGTTACTTATTCATTACCTTTCAAAAGAGTAATGGTGTCCATACCGGTGAAGAATTAAATACCTGATTTGGGCATCACCAACATGGAGTTGAAATTGTAATTTTAGCAATATCTTGGGGTTTTCATAATTCATCTTCACATCAGTTTCAAATGACTTAAGAAATTGTTGCTTCGCTACCTCTTGCTCATGGTTTGATGAAAGCTAGAGTCAAAGGATCCATCATTTAAAGTGTAATAATGAACAGTCTTGATTTTTGTTTTGCGATAATATAACCTTTCATATCAGTTTCTAGTTAATTTACATTTAGTCGTATTGCTTTGTTTACATTGTAGGCAAAAAATGTTCATGCTCGAGGTGCCTGCTTAAGCCCATAAAGAGCTCTCTATAACGTGAATACATGCGTTTCCCTATTCTCCTCGTCAAACCCCTCTGGGTGCTCAATGAATACCTCCTCCTCTATAACTTTGTTGAGGAAGGCAGTCTTGACGTCCATCTGATGGACACACCAACCCATCTCTGCTGCTAATGAGATAATGGTCCGAATAGAAGAGTACTTGGCAACAGGGGTAAAGGTCTCCTCATAGTCAATACCTTGGTTTTGTGAAAACCCCTTTGCCACGAAGCGTGCCTTGTACTTCTCCACGCTTCCGTCTGCTGCATGCTTCACCTTGTAGATCCATCTGGATCCTACCACCTTTTTACCTTCTGGCCTCAACACAACCTCCCATACCTGATTCTTCATGATTGAGTCATACTCCTCAACCATGGCTTCCCACCACACATCATGTTGTGCAGCCTCCTCAAAACTGGAAGGTTCAGAGTTAATTAACTTCGTCATCAATGCCATATAGCTAAGTCTCTCTAGTGGTTTGCTCCATCTCATAGAGCTTTTTGGAAGAGTTACCTACCTGGAATCCTGAATTGTGGACCTAAACCACTTAGGCCTTGGCCTAGTGTTTACCTGCTGCGGCTGCTGGTTATCCGTCTCCTGTTGCGGCTCATTCACCAAGTCAATGACTAAAGGATCCTGTCTACCGGACTCCCTCTGACTACCAGAACCTATGCTTTGTATCTCTACCTGTACCTGTACCTATGGCTCCTCCAACTTGACCCTTGAGTCTTGTGCTGGTTGCTCCTCTGCTGGTAAGTCCATAGATATTCGTAAGGCTCTGTCCTCATCTAGCTGGACATCCCTGCTCACAATGATCCTCTTGTGAGGAAGAATATATACTTTGTACGACGTCGAAGTCTCCCTGTAACCAACAAGTAACCCATTCTCTACAGAAGGGTCCAACTTCGTCCTAGTGTCAGCATGAATGTGACATTAGCAGACACTCCGAAATATGCGCTAGTGGCTCACATTTGGTCTAGTGCCTGTAAAGACCTCCTTAGGTGTCTTCTTCCCCAAAGTTGTGTGGAGACACTTGTTCTGAATGTAAACTGCGGTCCAAGGTGTAAGTGTGCCATCCTCCTATGCCACAACTCACCCTAATTGCTGCCGCTGCTGACTAGAGCCTTTGCAGGCTTGAAGTGTAGTCTATACACCTTCCCGCTCTGGATCCCAATCACTCGATCTAGACTCCTATCTAACCCCTTGAGCTTGATATACACTCTATGGTCTCAGAACTTTAGCTGAAATCCCCTGTCCTCCAGAGTGGAAATGGATATGAGGTTCTTGGTCAACCCCGAAACATACAATACATCAACAAAACTGAGGGGTTTGCTAGACTCCCTCTGAAATGAAACAGTACCAACTCCTTGTGCCTGATGCCCTACATCATCACCCAACTCAACATGGATATTTATTCCACCCTTCTGCAAGTTCTTGAAGAACCTTTTCTGTCCTGTCATATGACTAGATGCTCCACTGTCGATGTACCAAATACTCCTGCCTGTGGTGCTTTCCATGCAAGCTATCAAACAAAACTCCTCATCAATATTTCTACTGAACTCCTCCACCTCTGCAGAACCTGCCATCTGGGTATTGTTCTTCTTTTTCCTGTTTGGGCATTGGGAGGCAAAGTGTCCTTGCTTGTGGCAGATAAAACACTTGACCATGGACATGTCAAGGTTCTTTTTACCACCCTTCTTTTTCTTTGTCTTATCCTTGCTCTTCCTTGTCAGGGCTAAAGCCTCTTCATCCACAATCTGTGGGGCATTGTTGGATGAACCTGAACCTTGACCCATGCGAGTCTCCTCCTACACAAAATCATCCCACAATCTTTTCCAATCAGGGAGCTTCTCCCTAGCCAGAACACCTTTGACAAAGGTGTCCCATGGCTTAGAAAAGCCATTGAGGGCTATCCAAACTAGCTCCTCAGCCTCAGTCTTAGAGCCAATAGCTCCAAGCTCGTCTCTGATCTGTGTGAGCCTTGTGAGATAAGGAACCACCCCTTCAGCCTTGGCCATCCGGTTACTGCGCATCCTTTCTTGCAACACCATCTTCCGATTTTTGTTCTTGCTCAGGTAAAGTCCTTCCAAAGCCTTCCACATTTCCAATGCGGCCTTCTTCCCGGAAAGGTGAGGGACTATGTGGTCCTTCACCCCATCCAAGATGATCAACATAGCTCTGGAGTTTAACTTCTTCCATCTCGCCAAGTCTGCCGGATCTGTGGGTGCAACCTTCGTGGAGTCAATGTGCTCCTTTGCATCACTGACATCCAGGATCCTTGTGATCCTTTATTTCCAAGTAGAAAAGTTCTGAGCCCCTTGGAGTCTGTCCTCAACTCTCAACTGTACGGCCATAGTGAAGTGTACCTGTCAAACCCTAGATCTGAACTCTAGGTTTGTGCCTTCAATAGATCTGCCCCTGATCTATCAACACTGTTGTAGTTTTTCAGATTTATCTCAACTGAGCTCTGATACCATGTAAATTTTCCTTTAAAATTCAAACTAGGGCTAAATAATATATTTTACTGATAACCACACATGAATTTCATTTACTAGTATTGCAATGGAAAGTAGATACTGAGAAACATATACAACAATCACATAAATATAGACACAGTGCTTTGGGTATGGAAACCCGCGGATAAAACCCAGATGGGAAAACTGGTGCAGCAGTCAGATATTAAATTTTATTAAGAAGATATGGAACAATTACAATCCAACAGATAAATTCATCGAACCTGGCAAATAGAACCTCTGCACCTCATTGAGCAAACCCAACAAACACGGTACGGCCCCTGCGCAGCTGTATTACCTCCTGTGTCAGCTGTACAAATCCGTACGGTCCTGATGTCAACTGTACGGAATTCGTACGACTGTTGCCTTTGCCAAGTTGTACGACCTCCTCTGCGTAGGTGTGTACGGCCCTGCTCTCTGCCTGATCTATTGGCGAATCTTCCGGGTGAGTGCTCCTCTGTTTTCTCTGCATTACTTCTCTGTCTAACTTCTCTCTGTCTCTGTATCTCTTATGTATGTGTCCTCTCCACCAAATCTTCTTTTAACTCAATGGCCAAGCGAAAACCCTAACCCTCACTATGGATCAATGGATGTGATCCTCCAGAGAGATCAATGGCCAAGATTAGATTAGCCATCACGTAAATTATTTCACTTTTCACTTTATAAAAGTGACTCCATTAACTCAATATCAAATTAGATTAATTAATGTATTTTCCTAAGTCTAAAGTTAATAAAATCACATTAATACATTTGGCTTCCTGTTTAATGTCTTCTTAGCATGCAAGGACACATGCAATGCTAGAAGACCTTCCTTGTTGCCACTTTCTAAAAGTCTACATAACATTAACTGAAATAGAAGGAATTAAACATTGCCACTTACACAATGAACCGATAATACTTTCAAAAGAATAGCGGTGATCCATACTGGAGAAGAATTAGATACCTGACTTGGGCATCACCAACATGGAGTAAAAACTGTAATTTTAGCAATATCTTGGGGTTTGCATAATTCATCTTCACATCGGTTTCAAATGAGTTAAGAAATTGTTGCTTCACTACCTCTTGCTCATGGTTTGATGAAAGCTAGAGTCAAAGGATCCATCATTTAAGGTGTAATAATGAACAGTCTTGCTTTTTGTTTTGCAATAATATAACCTTTCATATCAGTTTCTAGTTAATTTATATTTAGTCATATTGCTTTGTTTACATTGCAGGCAAAAATGTTCAATGATGCAAGCAGTGAGTTTGATGTTCTTGTGGCAAGTGATGCTGTGGGAATGGGTCTAAACCTCAATATTCGTCGAATAATATTTTCAACATTGGAGAAATTTGATGGTGTAGAGACACGCTGTCTTACTGTACCAGAGATAAAGCAAATAGCAGGTTTGATAATAGTGATCTTATTTCATACTTGTAAATTCATTAAATTTTTTCCTGTATTATAAAATGTATGGTTGTGATATCAGGCCCAATTTTCCTGTGAATTGCTTGTTTGTTTGATTTGCTGTAATTGGTTTCATATAGACACATCTCAGTTGCTTATATCTAATAATAGGCATTGCTGCAGATATGTGATGTGAGTCGTGACCCATCATGGCAATTATAAATGAAACTAAACCATTGGCAACAAAAGTTTCTTTTCTAATACAATATATTTCTTCCATATATTTATATTTATTGTTTCTAGATTATTATGAGTTATGACTGTTTCTTGGGTCATGGGATTGGGTAGAAGTTAGAACCGTAGAGCAGAGAGGTAGGGTGACAAACTAAACTCAACATTGATTTTAGAATTGGAAGCTGAATACAGGGATTGGGACAACAAGTAGACAGAAATGTTTGAAAGAAGGAATAAGATAGCTAACTAGATAATAGAATAATGTCTTGGTTTCCTCTTCTTATTTAAGATCTTTTAATGCTGACCGTAGAAACAAAGGAATGCAATAATAGGGGAAATGGGGTTGATAGCATGAAACATCTTAGAAATGCATCCCAATAATTTCCTAGAAGTTTCTAGAAAATGTCTATGCCTCAAGGGTTTTCCGCATGGAGGGGGTTAACGGAAATGGGTACATCTCTGAAGTGTTTCTCTATAGGAAACGATCCCCAAGTAGGAGTTTCTTGTGATAGAGACTAAGACATATGTTGGAACTTGGGCTTGTTTGGGCTTGATTTTATAATGGATCACAAGCACAAACAATTTCCGAAGTCTTAGGCTAGGGTGCTTTTCATAACACATAATAGTATGGTTACTATTGCCACAAAATCTAGCGCCTCAAATGCAAGGACTCAAAGGGTTTTAGCTTAGGTTACCCGGAACATCCTGGTAGTTTTGGAGAAATGCTGTTCCCTATTTCAGATCCTAAAATGGAGGGGATATGGCCTTGAAATGCGATTGATATGTGTCAGGATGGTACGGATATGTTTCAAGGATTTCTGATACGTTTTAAGCAGTGTTACATAGGGACTCACCCCACTGGGTTGGGGGTGCGCCCCCCTCACTCCCTGCGCCCCAGGGACTCGGGGGCTCTTGGCGAAACGTTTCCCAGCGTCCCCAAAATCAGTAAACTCTCGGAAACGCACAAGGGGGCGCATCCCCTTGTTCTGCAGCGCGCTCCGGTGAAGGGGTGCTCCCACACACCCCCTCCTGAAACTAGGGGGCTCCTAGACGCCCCCCACGATTTTCCCAATTTCAGTTTAAAAAAACAAAATTTTAATTTTAATTGTTGTTTAGTCTCTATTTCAGGTTTAGTCTTTAGTAATTTACTATTTTACTATTTTAGCATGCAATATCATTGATTCAATTTTTCAATTACAATGACTGAAATTAGAAGTATGAATATCAAGATATTTGAAAATTATCATGACGAATATAACGTGTTTGTATTATTAATTTTTTATATTCTGATTTACTTTGCACAATGATAAAGTTAGTATTTACTATTAGTAGTTTACATGTGATGAATCATTGAATTGTTATTGCTGGGATTTAATAATTTATAATATTAATTTTTATTAAGACCTGGACATCCCCCCGCCCCTCCGAATTTCGCTAAAATTTGTGGGTGGTCTCCACACTTCCCCAATGTGCATTTCCCCACTCCCAGAAACTTGGGGGAACATTGGTTTTAACTTTTAAGGAAAGGTTGAAACATAGGCTGAAGTAGAAATGTTTCAAGACTAAAGTCACACGTTTCAAAATAAGAGGGACATCTTTCAGGAAAATCATGAAAATTATCAGAGAGAAAGGGCCAAGTTTCCAGCGTTTTTTCACTCTTAAAATTGAATTTTTATATGCTTAATAGTCTATGTTGATACCCTTAAGGGCCCATGACCTCTCCAATAAGTCTAAGTTGTTAAACACACCACTTTCCCTCTCATAAAGACACAACGAACTATCTAACGAATTTGCTGAGCTGTTTGTTGTTGGAGGCCAAGCTTGAGTGACAGGTTGTGTATTCACTGTTTAGTGCAAACTGAAAAGCAGTGGGTGGAGCAACAGAGAAGCCATATTATCATTTTCCAGGTATAGTCGACCACATTGACCAGTTTTCTTCTTGCTGATAACTACATTAATTTTATACAGAAAGCATAAACTAACCAAATAAAAAGAAACAAGAAATGTTTGTCCTGTTTGTAAATTTTTGGTGTTCACCCCAACCCGGTTTCAAGTCAAATTTAAAAGAGTTTAATGCCCAACCCACATATGAATGACTGCTGCAATTTCATATAAAAGATCAGACTTAAAACATTGAATGAACATCACATTCTACAGGCAGAAAACAATTAATAAGTGCACTCCATGAAATTTCAGACACAAGGATTTTTCAGCAAATAGCTCAGGCAAAACCCAGAATAGGAAGACCTGTTAGAGAGGGAGAGAGATTTTTATTTCAGTAAATTTCAAGTTACAGCATTAATGACAAACTCAGACCAACTTATCTCTGCCCAACGCCTTGAATTTCGTGCCAAAGTGAAATTGAACAGACTGTACGGACCAGCAGAATCTTCCTAGATTTCTGTGCCTGCTGTATGGTCCTTTCTGTACTTTGCTGTATGGTCACACCTCGAAATTCGTTTCTGTGCAAATCTGGAAATTTACGCCAACCCTGCAAACAGCCTCCTCGATTTTTTGTGCCCTCCTGCAGAAGAAAATCGTACAGTATGGACTGTACTGTACGGTGCATTTGATGCGGAAATACGTTCCTTGATTTCTGTGCTAGATGCGTTGTGAATTGTGCCAATAGACTGCTGTATATTCATCTCGAAAAATTCGTGCCTGGAAAAAACCCCTTCAATCTGCGTTTTCTTTTCTCAGAAAAACCGACTCTCTCTCTACAAAATGAATAATGTACCTCTTCACATGGAAATTTGCCTTCTAGGTAAAATTAGATGGGTGAGTGAAAGGTCATCTAATCCAAGGGCCCAGATTGGATTAGATGAGAGGTTGTGATAAAATCACTTTTCTTAAAAAAATGAAATTTTAATTCATTCACTTTTTAAATTTTTACTTAAAGTGTACTTTAATCACTAAAGTACATTTAATGCTCATCTCAAGTCATTCATATAAAGTCCATGTGACATGACCCCTTTTTCCTAGTGACTTATGTAAAAGTCACTAAGGGGAACAACTTCTAGGGTATAAAACTTCAACACTGTTAGTGATAAATTTCTTCTAAACCATAATACGACCAATTGTGAGGCATTCCAGCTTCTGCTTGTGCTGCATAGTTAAATGGCCCTTTTAGCTCCAGATCGAGCTCCTCTAACAGCTCTGTAACAAACAGTTTATGTGCAAAACTACGTAATTATGTATGCTACAAAAGCAAGTTGATTAACGAGGGTAGAATTGTAGGTCAATGAAAAGGAATGCTTTGGGCATGGCATTGAATGATTTATGAAGTTTACCTTTCTGCATCTTTCGACCCATCTTTCTGGATACTGTCAGAGACTCAGAAACCAATACACACCCACTGTAACATGCGCAATTTCTTCTTCTACAATGCGTTTTAACTTTTACAATGTTGGATGTCCTATTATCGTCGAGGCCGGCCAATTTTTGTGCAAGCCTAGGTCTAGCATCAAGACCTCTAGCCTCCCAAGACAATTGTAAATTAACATAAAATTATTCGATACTAGAGGGTTACCATTTGGTCCAAAGAAAATTTGTTTGCTACAAGCTCAGATGACTGGAATATAACTATGAACTTAGAGGGTTATAAAGGGTAACCTAAAATATTAAGAGTGAAAAATGTTGAGCTTGAACTTGAACTTCGTTCTAGATGAAAGAACAAGATCATTTTCCACACATGAATATAGCATTGAAAAAAAGTAGCAGCATATACAAGCAGCATGTGCATTTACATTGTACAAAGTTCAAACATATATTCTGAAAAAGAAAAACACTATTTAGCACCACAAAACACTGCTTAATGGCAATGATGTAATTAACATTTGTCAATACACATTAGTGTTTCCCTACTTTACCTTCAAGTTCTGTTATCTCCTATGAAATAGTGAAACATTGTTCATATTTACATTGTTTTTTGGTGCACAATTTTATAATTTATTTGACACACAAGGGTTTAAAACTTTAAAATTTAAACAACAGTTAGTAAACTGTTAGAACAACAGTGCCAATTAGTTAGCATTTTCTTGAACCACTGGACCTATTAGAACTGTAATGGACAAAAGGAGAACAAGTAGCAACTAACAATTTGTAACTGTAACCACTTATGAATTTGATATTCAGCATGCCAATATTCAATTTCATTTTTTAGATCATTTCCCATTTTCTGATTTTAATTTTTTGTATTTTTTTCTTGTTATCACATGCTAGTGCTACAGCTACTATTTTTGTGCATTCATCATGGAATCATTATCTGTGGATGCTGAGGCTCAGCGAATTGAATCTGCCACTAAGGAAAAAATGATCCAATGTCTTCTCTTTGGAAATATGTTACTATTGTGGGAGGATCCAAGGAGGAGGTTCATTAATATGATTTGTAGTGAATGCCCAAAAGAATTCAAGATATCCTACACTCAGGTGAAAGCACATTTTACTGAATTTAAGAACACTGAGATCTGAGTATGCACTGGCCCACCTAGTCCAAATTGGACAGATGGAAAGGGCTCGAGCAAGGAAAATGTAATATCCCAAATACTGATATTCTACTAATACTGTGTATAGTGCTAACTCATACACTCAATCTTGTGCAAAAATACGGAATAACTGTGCATGCAAACTTGCCATGCAAAAATACCCTAAAATATAGCTGAATTAGGGCTAGGGTTTGCAGAAAGGAATTTAACACTTACCATTGATAACTTGGCTGATAACACTCTTGAGATAGGCTGCATGCATAAAGTGCCGGATATGTGAAGTATCAGTGCTACCTTCCCACTGTTGACTTCCAGCTGCACATGTGTGCACACCTCAGATGGACTCTAAGTTCCTCTGAAGGTGACGTTTTTGGAGGAGGAATGGTCAGATGCTGCTGAAACTTTGTGGATTTGTCGGTCTTCTACTGCCGGAGAGATAGATTGTCACATGCAGAGGTTTGGCTGCCTCTAATTTCCCTAGTGAATTGGTTTGCTTGTTTAGCTGCTGACGCTCCCAGCTACACAAAACTGATGAGAACTGCTCCGGATGAGCAAACTGGAAGCTGAAAGTCACTCTATGCCGTAGGATAGGCTTGTTGAGAAAGAGGAAGCTAACATGCGGAGGAAAGACTAGGTTTTGTGGTCCCAACGAATCCTTTTGAGGTTTCCAAGCCATTTCCAGCTGCAAAATGTGGATCTGCCAATAATCCTTCTGAGTGTGCTGGATCCCTGGATATTGATGTATATGATGAATGCCGTGGATAAAACTGGATGATCTATCCCAAAAAGAGACTAGGGAAGATATCTCACTACCTAACCCTCGTTAGCTGAAGACACCGTCTTCAACCTCAACTGCCGCGGCTGCATGCTGTGCTGCTACTCAAAACTCCAAATCAATCAACAATAATAATAGATAACTCCTTTAGTCCAATAACCTTTCTTAAATAGATCATCATGTGCTTTTAGGGTTTGCATGTCACTTTTAGGGTTTATGCTTCACTTTTGAATGCATGCAATTCGAATTTGATGTTGACTTTAACACTGAAGAAATAAGGCCTGCATGCTCCGCATCCTTTAGGATATGAACTCTGATGGCCTTCTTACTACACTGATGACTTAATAATACTGAATTGATGTACCTTTCTGTTCCTTTTGCTATCTGTCCTCAGTTATTCCCTTTTCTTTAAGACCTGCTCGAACCTATGGGAATAAGATAGGTTAACGGGTGTTCTCAGGGTGGTTTAGTTGGAAGAGGACATTCCAGTCCTTCCCGCTCGAAATTGCTTGTCCTCAAGTAATCTCTGACCAATATACTGAATCATTTGTCCCTGTCTCTTGTCCATTTTTATCAACCAGTTTATTCCGCTGCTGGGTGGCTCTTCTTTTCCTTCGATTTTGTGTTTCTTTTCACCCATGCTCTGTATTCCCTCCTTGTATCTTCTGGGGTACCTGTGAGGATTGAACATGGTAGATTTGGCTCCTTGTCCAAATTCCCTAGGGCTCATCTTACCTTTGTCTGGAGGTCTACACGGAAAGCCCTTTGCATACCACTGTTCCTTCCTTGAAGTCTTTTGTGTTGGAGTTGACCATTTTCTCGTGCGAGTCTTGTCCCCATGCCTGAATATGGTGGTCATCCCCTTTGCTGTGGCTGACCCTGAAGCTTCATTGGGCATTCCCCTAGGGACTATTCCCATATGGTGCCAGGAACTCCATCACTAATGTTTGGTAATTGGATGAGTATTTCCCAATTGAGTACAACCTTTTGTACTCCCAAAACAATGCTTGTGTTTGGCACATCTACCACATAAAAGTCATCCACCAATGTATAATTTCCAAGTTGTACCTGTAACTAAGGTATCCTCTGTGTGCACTTCATCCTTTGATTGCCAACCATTACAACGGTAAAGCCCTCAAAGTCCTCGGCAGGAAATCTTTTCCTCTCTACCTAAGAGGCATCTATAAAGTTGTGGGTGGCCCCACCATCAATCAAAGCAATGGCACGCTGTCCTTGGATACTTTCCCTAATCCTGATATTATGGAAGGTGGGGACTCCTGTGAGGGTAGCAATAGTGGCTCTCGGTGGTAATTGTTCCAATTTTGTACTGTGTAGTTCTCCATCCAGTTTCTGCTCCGACTCATCTTCCTCACTGCTATCTGGAAGTACTTCGATGAGGTGTACTTTCCCTTTACCCATACATCTGTGGTCGGGTACCCGAGGTTCTTTGCAATTGAAACATAAGTTCTTCCTTCTCAAATCTCGTCGTGCGTCCTCGTTCAACCATTCCCTTTGTGGGATTATCCTTTCCCTGTTTTCTGGAAGATTGGTAGGTTTTTCCTTGTTTTCTGGGGGATTGGTAGGTTTTTGCTTATTTTTTGGCACATAATCTTATAGGTCCAGAGTCGTACTGATAGCATGTTGCAAAGTAATGGGCT
The DNA here is from genome assembly GCA_001517045.1 of Pseudotsuga menziesii. Lineage (NCBI taxonomy): Eukaryota > Viridiplantae > Streptophyta > Pinopsida > Pinales > Pinaceae > Pseudotsuga > Pseudotsuga menziesii. The sequence continues at coordinate 150,192 of LPNX011114581.1, forward strand.
TGTAAGCCTTCACCCATTCGCGGAGGGGCTTGGATAGTGCCTCCGTAAATAGCATAATCAATCGACTCTCTGATATGTCAGATACCATAACTGCAACTCTCTGGAATTCGAATATGAATGTCTCTGCACTGCCTGTCTGCTTGAGCTGAGCAAGATCCCTGAAATGAATCTCTGGGTCCTTCTTATCAAAGCGCTCCATAAGCCTCTGTGTGAATTCACTGTAGGAAGTGATAGTGTTGTGACCCAATGTCACCAGTCCGTGGTACCACCACTCATGTGCTTCCTCGTCTAAATGTAAAGTAGCCAACTTGATTGCATCTGTTTTTGTCATGGGGTTAAGTTGGAAGTAGGTGTCTAACTTCTGTACCCAAATCTTGGTTGAACAACTGGATGTCCCATCAAAATTGGGAATAGTTAGTCTCCCCAAAGTGCGTTGCAACTCAAAATTCTGATTGAATGCTCTATTGAACCCTCTTGGCTTGCTCCTGCTTTTCATGTTGCAAAAATCTGAGAAAGTCACGGCTGAATGAAACTCATCTCCCAAATCCCTGTATTCCTGTAAGCAGGTTCCAAATGGTTTACTAGATTCTACTGGCATGAATGGTCCTGCTACCGTATCTGCCAGGAAGTGAGGCATAGTAGGTCTGTTGGAAGGTCTGTTATATATATGGGGGTGTTTTGCATATTAGTGTATGCATGCTTCCCACTACTGCTTGTAGATCCTCTATCTACTGGTGAGAGAGGTATACTGCTATGCCTTGGTTCTGGTTTCGAAGCCAACCTGTTTATTGCACGCAAGACTTCCTTTTTCCCTTTGGCTAGGTCATGCAATGCGTTCACGAAGCTACGAAACTCCATCCTATCTTCCTCTTCTCCTGTTCCTTTCCCTCGGTCAGGGTGTATACCTGTCGGGTCAATGTCTGAGTTGGTATCTTCTAGGTGGATATCCTCAAATTCCTGCTCCTTCGTGTAACTACTCTTCCTTCTCCTATAGGTTACAAAGTGTCTTCTTCTGTATTCATTTACTTCTCATGTTCAAGCCCACAGCTGGCGAGGAACATGCTCTGATACCACTGTAATATCCCAAATACTGATATTCTACTGATACTGTGTATTATGCTAACTTGTACACTCAATCTTGTGCAAAAATACAGAATAACTATGCATGCAAACTTGCCATGCAAAAATACCCTAAAATATAGCTGAATTAGGGCTAGAGTTTGCAGAAAGGAATTTAACACTTACCATTGATAACTCGGCTGATAACACTCCTGAGATAGGCTGCATGCATAAAGTGCTGGATAGGTGAAGTATTAGTGCTACCTTCCTGCTGTTGACGCCTAGCTGCACACGTGTGCACCCCTCAGACTGAAGGTGACGTTTTTGGAGGAGGACTGGTCAGATGCTGCTGAAACTTTGTGGATTTGTCGGTCTTCTATTGTCGGAGAGATAGACTGTCACATGCATAGGTTTGGCTGCCTTTAAGTGCCCTAGCGAATTGGTTTGCTTGTTTACCTGCTCACGCCCCCAATTACACAAAATTGATGAGAACTGCTTCGAATGAGCAAACTGGAAGCTGAAAGTGATAGGCCTGCTGAGAAAGAGGAAGCTGACATGCAGAGGAAAGACTTGGTTTTGTGGTCCCAGTGAATCCTTCTAAGGCTTCCCAGCTATTTCCAGTTGCAAAACGTGGATCTGCCAATAATCCTTCTGAATGTGCTGGATCCTTGGATACTGATGTATATGATGAATGCCGTGGATAAACCTGGATGATCTATCCCAAAAAGAGACTAGGGCAGATATCTCACTGTCGAACCCTCGTTAGCTGAAGACACTGTCTTCAACCCCAACTGCTGTGGCTACACGCTGTGCTGCTGCTCAAAACTCCAAATCAATCAATAATAATAATAGATAACTCCTTTAGTCCAATAACCCTTCTTAAATAGATCATCATGTGCTTTTAGGGTTTGCATGTCACTTTTAGGGTTTATGCTTCACTTTTGAATGCATGCAATTCTAATTTGATGTTGACTTTAACACTGAAGAAATAAGGCCTACATGCTCCGCATCCTTTAGGATATGAACTCTGATGGCCTTCTTACTACACTGATGACTTAATAATACTGAATTGATGTACCTTTCTATTTCTAGTGCTATCAGTCCTCAGTTATTCCCTTTTCTTTAAGACCTGCCCGAACCTATGGGAATAAGATAGGTTAACGGGTGTTCTCAGGGTGGTTTAGTTGGAAGAGGACATTACATAAAAGATGACAAAATATAAGAAAAAACAAAATGGGATAGATGCTAAAGCTATGGAGTCAAGCCATGCCTCTCAATTCAAACAATCAACAAGATTGGGAGCAACTTCATCAAGAGTTACATTACCCCCTTGTGAAATCAACACTCCTTCCAAGTAGTCTAATTTGGGATCGCTTGAAAAGAGATTTAATAATAATGCTTGGGCACAAAAGATGAAGCTTTATGCCGATGCATTTATGCAAATTGTCAGGTAGAATAACTCCCGAATTGCTTTATTCAAGGCAAAAGCCATTTATTTATACATAGCATTTGGCTGTTGGGATTCACCTACCAACATAACTCTTGGATTCCTATGGAGACGATTTTCTTCTCATCCTAAATATTTACAAAGTTAGTGGAACCATAATCCTGAGGATCAGGTTCCAACATCACCTTACTTAATCCGAAGGGGTGCTTGTGAGTCCAAGTATGTTTGTAAACCTTTCAAACTTCTCTCGTTCAAGCACTTTGGTGAAGATGTCTGCAATTTGTTCATTCGTGGAACAATGTCGTAAATGAAGTGTCTTGGCCTCTACATGATGTCGAATCAAATGGTATTTAGTGTTGATGTGCTTGGTTCGATCATGTAATCTGGGATTCTTCGCCAACTTGATTGCAAAGTGTTGTCAATCAATAAAGGAGTGGAGTTCTCTTGTTTCTCCTGCAAATCTTCAAGTATCTTCTTGAACCACACAATCTCTTTTGTCGCTTCTACAACAACCACATATTTTGCTTCTGTTGTTGAATCTGTTGGAACTTATTGTTTGCGTGATTTCGGGAGACATTTGCTGATCCAAGACTCATTGTGTATCCAGAAGTGGACACTCTTGTCTCTTTGTTTCCGTTAAAGTCTGAGTCAGATCACCCAATGAGTTTAAAGTCATCTACCTTAAAGTATTTGAGTCCAAAGTCTTGAGTCCCCTTCAAGTATCTTAGAACTCTTTTAGTCGGAGACCAATGTCCTTCACAAGGTTTGTGCATGAACCTTGAAAGGTTCAAGGATGCCAACAACATAAGAAATATCTGGTTTCATGGTTGTGAGGTAGATAAGGATTCCTACTAGCTGACGGTACTTGGTCTCGTCCTTGAATTCTTTTCCTTCAATTGATGTGAGTTTCAACTTTTCTTGCATTGGAGTTGAGAGAGGGTTTCATTCTGTCATGCAAAATTTGTTCAACAATTCTCCAACATACTTCTTCTGGGAGATGAATATATACTTAGGGTGTTGAGTGACTTCAATTCCCAATTAGTAATGAAGGTGTCCCAGATCTGTCGTTTCAAAGCCCTTCTTCAAATCTTGCTTTATGGATGCAATATAACTTTTATTGTTCCTCGTTATTAAAAGGTCATCTACATACACCACAAGAAACACAATAAATCTTCCAACTTTCTTTAAGAACAATGTTGCATCATCAAGATTATTATTTTGTAATTTAGCTTCAAAAGATGCTCCGTTAGCATTTCATACTAGGCGCGAGGTGCTTGTTTCAAGCCACACATTTACGAGGTTACATACCTTGTGTTCTTGTCCCTTCACAACAAAGCCAAATGGATACATCGAAAGGTTGCTTCGTTTCTATGGAATGGAAATTGAATCAATTGAAAGTCATTTGGATGCCCTCAGGGATTATATGGTATGTAAAGGGGCGCACGATGAAGATGTTTATATGCGAGCCTCAGGAGAATCCTTAGGGGGCAAAGCTACGTTGTTGTAGTAGCTGCGTGAGGATCATCCTCATAGGTCGGCCCTAAAAGAAAAACAAAGTCGGCCCATAAAGAAATAAATATTAATATTTAAATGTAATTTATTATTATTAAATGACAAGTCAGCCCCAGTGTATAAAAGGCATGTCGGTCCCAGTTAAAAGTCACTCAAAAACAGTATAAATAGGGGGGCGCCTCCTCTCATTTGACACTTTGTAACTTGAGCACTGCTACACAAGTTCGCCTCTGCTAGAGAAGTTCACTATTGCAGCTTGGAGAGAAGTTTTCTGGGGTTGTCCATTCTGGGAAAAGTTTCTCTTTCTTTTCTTGGGTTTGTTCTACTAGGATGTGGCAATACTTCTATCTATGAATGATTTATCTCTTTTGGAAGGGCGAGCTTGGTGGTAACATTGATTTGTCTATAATTGGGAGATAATATTTGTGAGCATCGTGGTTAAACGAGCTCCACACATTGTTTTTGTGCTTTGATATTCTTCTAATGATCTTGGTTTTGCAACTGTCAAATTCTAATATGGTATTAGAGCGGTGCTAGAAGAAGTCATTGCCCAAAGCTAGGGCTCCACATTTTGGAGTGTTTCCCACCTTAGAGCAACTAGCCCTCCTAGGGCGCATCTTTATGTGGAGGCCAAATTTTGATAAGATAAGATAAGATAAGATAAGATAATTTTATTAATATCCACCAATGACCACAAAGTAGGTGAACGGGACTGTCAGTTACAATGATATTTTTATGCATGACCTAATACTGTCGGGGTCAAGAACTAGTGTTTCCACATTACTATAGTTAGGTCCACAGATTTGGTTTGATTTTACCTTGCTCCAACTCGCCTCACTAGGGCACATTCATTTATGGTTTCATCTTTTCAGGCCTCCATACTTCATCTGTGACCTAGCTCCTACTAGGGTTTCTGGTCCAATTTTGCAGTCAAGATGATTGGGATTAAGGTTGAAGATAGGCTTGATGGGTCTTCCAATTTCATCTCATGGAAGTCTAGGGGTCTTCTTGAACTAGAAGATGAAGCGGAGAAGGCTCAGTGGAAAAAGAACAATCAGAGGGGAAGGAGAATCCTGGTAGATCAATGAAGGACCATTTGGTTCCTTAGATCTATGAAAAGATGACTGCCAGGAAGATGTTTAGACTCTAGAGCGTTGAGGAAGCTATTCCAACATAACAATATCAACCATGCTCTTGCCCTAAGGAATCAACTGACGAACCTCAAGATGTCAAGATCAGAATCAATTTCCTCTTACTTTATGAGGCTCTTAAAGTTGAAGAATCAACTAAGCACTATTGGAGATCCAATCAGTGATAGAGAACTTGTCATGACCACTCTGATAATGGTCTCCCTCCATCTTGGGAGGCATTCATTTAGAGTCTTGTTGGGCAACCTAAGTTGCTTAAGTTTGATCATATCTGGGTAGTATGTATTCAAGAAGAGACAAGACTTGCAACGAGAAGCAGGATACATGGCACCCAACACGAAGAAAGTCAAGCCCTTACATTTCATGTTAAGAAATAAAAGGGTAAGGGAAGGAAGTTTCACAGCAATAAAATCAAGGGTGGAAGAACAAGTCCTACTTTAGATGAAAGGAGGAAGAAGGATCTTTCACATGTTCGTTGCTACAGATGCAATAAACCTGGACACTATGCTCGAGGTTGTGATTCAAAGAAGAGGAAGCATGAAGCCTCAACTGCAGATGTTGAATAAGACACTTCTTAGAAGAAGCCAAAGAATGAAGGATTGTATGAAGTTCTTTTCCAAGTACTCCCTATGTTGAGGTGATGATATTGAGATCCAGGTGGCTGTAAAATCCCAACAAGAAATATGAAGATTAGTGAGGTAGTGGGAGCCCACCCACAAAGCAATAAAAGTTAAGTATTTGTTGTACATGCTCTGGTAGATTAGATCTGGTTGTTTTGGATATATGCAGATCTATATTTCTAGATTTTGGAAGTTTGTTGGGCATGTGATATAGTTCTTTTATTGATGTACAATAGTCTCGAATAATATTTGTTATGATTTAGCCCGTAATGCTGCACAACATTTCATGGAATCCTCCCATATGACATCTCTTTCTAACATGCCTAGAGCAGTGCACACTCTTGGTGGCATGTTATAATGGTGACTGCAAGTATCCAAATAATAGCCATGTGTATGTTGCGCTGAAGTAGTGGCTAAACATTTCCTCCATACTTGGATGAACTATTGTTATTACATTTATTTGATTATGCAATGTTGCTAACCTTTTGGCGAGATTTGACTTGTAGGGAATGCTATGGACTACAAGAAAAGGATGATGAAACTTGGTTTGAAGGACAAGTGATCCCATTGATATGAAGATGGAATAGAAGCAAAAAGCCTATAGAAGCATGACTCTCAGCCCATAACGAAGATGGCTTCCATTCGAAACAACTAAGTGGAAGTCATGATAGCAGACAGATGAGGATCGAACACATACGTGTACACTTGACCCACAGACCCAGATGATTTCATGTAGAGATTGGTGATTGGAAGTGGAAGGATTCAACAGATGTCGGTGTCTCTCCTATAGTTGTTTGTCTCTTTGACAATTATGGATAGCAGTTACTTTCCAGTTAGAGTCATGGCAGATGGATTCTGGAGGACAAAAGTTACTCAACGGATGTTTGACGAGATAGAGGGAGTTAGCCCTTAAGATGAGGATCCTGTCCTATTGCATCTCTTATCGATGGTGTGGAAGAAATCTGATGAAGTCTTCCCAAGTTAAGGAAGAGCACAGTTGAGATCCTGAGCAGATTGAGCATGATGACTGTGGCTACACTGATAGTGATGTTGTCTTGATCCAGACAAGACAATTGGACGATCCTTGATGTACCTGTTCGTCAACAGGATGGATACTTACATTGTATCTATGAACTTTCCAGAGAGGGAGCAAGTTGATTAGCTACAGAGGGAGTAGGATGATCAACTACAGAGGGAGCAGGATGCTCAGATGCAGAGGGAGCATAACGCTCCAACACAGAGGGGGGACTCCTAGACACCCTGAGATAGGGTGGGGAAGTTAGCCTATTGATACTTTCTCTCATATACATGATTTCGGTGATATGATTTGTTATTATTTCATATCTAGATGGGCAGAACGGAAATGTCTGCCCTGATACCTCTGTTAGGTGATATGTGTGCAGGACAGGACCGTACATTCTCGTTGATCACTCCAAGGAGGGGAAGATTGGTATCATGATTATGCCCCTCGTTAAGAGGAGAGGTTGAGGATACAGAGACCATGCATTCTTCTGGTCACTTCGAAAGAAGTGAGGAGATTTCTCGGACATCCTGAGATGGGATGGAGAGGCCAACACATGCTTCATGCATCCTCCTTATCATTCTGAGAAAGAGAGGAGATCTCTCGGACATCCTGAAAAGGATGGAGACGATGGCGCACACTGGCACACATTAGTACCTGTATGGAACCAGACTCTATTCCCTAACGCTCTATGATGGAGTGGGGAGATTGGTTCCATGATTACATCCCTCGTTGAGAGGGAGTGTTGAAGATAATATAGTTGCGAGAGCCACTCTCTGGGAGGATAACACCCTAGTCAGTTAACTAGGGAGTGCAAAGTCCCTGGCATGTGTATAGGGCCCCTATTTGTCTTTGGGGCATTCTGGTCAGGGACCAAACAGTTCCTTGGTCATAAGGACCAAGCAGATCTTGCAGGCTGAGACCGAGATTTCTTGGTCCAAGACCAGGCAAATTCTTGGTCTAGGACCAAGCAGGTCTTGTGGGTGGTTGATAAACATTCAGTTTGGGACTGAAGGTCAGCTTGGGGCTGAGGACCATTCTACGACAGAATGGAGGACTTGTTTAGGGACCGGGGGGTTGATCAACATGATTCAATTTGGGACTGAAGCTCAGTCTAGGGTTGAGATCCATTCGTTAAGAATGGAAGATCTTGGTCACTTAACCATGATGATGATGTGCGATTCCCTCCTCTCCTAGATGGTTGAGCTAGGTTGTTTCATCAAAGGACTGGCCACCGCTTGATGGAGTAACTAGCATACAACCTTGGGAGCAGTCAGGAGGACTAGAGGATCACATCATCTAGTGTGGTCTGTGAATGACTTATTGTCTTCATATCCGGCATAAAACATGGTTGTTGCTGTTGGAAGACATATGTGGTCTTCATATCCAACATGAAACATGAAGACCTATGTAGTCCTAATGTGAACACCTATGAACAATGATAATGATTTTGTACACCTGCGTTCTAGGTACACATCCGGGGACAAATGATTCTTCACCTATGAACTATGACGGTGATTCTGGGAACACATGAGTTCTAGGTGAACAGTTGTGGGTGAGAATTTAATGTGGATACTTGTGAAGTATGACGTTGATTCAATATGAACTTCTGAGTTCTGGGTGGACACCTATGAACCATGCAATAATACCTTGCTCTGACACTGGTAAGTTATGTTAATGCATAGCTTTGATGATAGTAAGTCATGGTTCATGGCTCTATAGCTCATTGGGTAAGTCATGCTGGAATACCTAGCTTCGACACTGGTAAGTTTTGCTATGCATAGCTCCGATGCCAGTAAGTCATGGTACATGACTTTGTATGCCCACATGAGTAGAGACATATTCGAGATCTCCGAGGACTATAAGAGACCGATCCTAGAGATGGAGTAATAGTCAAGGTCTCTGAGGACTATGTGCATAGTTAAGACCTCCAAGGACTATCAGAGACTCATCTTAGAAATGAGGTAATAGTCAAGGTCTTCGAGGACTATGCATGACTATCCGAGACTCATCCCGAGGATGGAGTAGTAGTCACACTGATGGTTTTGCATGAACCTATCTTTATATCCAGCATGCAACAGGGATAGCTCTGCTGGAAGACGTATATGATTACATTCAGTTTGAAAAAGTACTGGCTCTGTAGTTGGTGCTAATGCTTGTTGATGGCCCTTCCATGTGTATAGAGATGGTCGAGATAGCCGTTATGTACAGATAATATCCAGATCTATTTCAGTTGATGATTCTGATGATGCCTCCCTAGCTAAGAGGGAGTGTTGTTGTAGTAGCTGTGTGAGGATCATCCTCATGGGTCGACCACGAAAGAAAAACAAAACTTGGCCTAGAAATAAATAAATAATAATAATAAAATGTAATTTATTGTTATTAAATGACAAGTCGGTCCCAGTGTTTAAGACAGGTCGACCCTAGTTAAAAGTCACTTAAAAACAATATAAATAGAGGGACACCTCCTTTCATTTGACACACTACAATTTGAGCACCACTACAGAAGTTTGCCTCTGCTAGAGAAGTTCGCCACGATAGCTTGGAGAGGAGTTTTCTGGGTTCTCCAATCTTGGAGAAGTTTCCCTTTGTTTTCTTGGGTTTATGCTACTACAACCTTGCTATACTTCTATCTCTGAATGATTTATCTCTCTTGGAAGGGCGAGCTCGGGGGTGAGATTGATTTGTCTATGGTTAGGAGATGATCTTTGTGATCATCATGGTTAAACGAGATCCACACATTGTTTTTGTGCTTTGATATTCTTCTAGTGATCTTGGTTTTGCAATTGTCAAATTCTAACATGGTAGGTGGTGGTTTAACCATTTAGCTCTGTGATCAATCATTGGATGTGACATATTTACTAAACTAGTGAGAGAGGAATGGGCTAAAGACATTGATGAATCCATAGAGGAACAATCAGGTGATGATTGTGTAGATGAGAATCAATTTGATGAAGATGATCAGGAAAATGATGATGAAATAACTAATGATTATGCTTATCAATTTGATTTCTCCCCTTCTGGTCGAACAATGAGTGTGCCTTTGAATGACCCTTTAACTCGAGAGAACGATATAGAACATTTTAAGAATATGACCTCAATATTGACATAGAAGGGTGTTGCCCCCTAATTCGCACCTCGGGTCACGTGGCAGAAACATTCAAGCCACTGGGTACGGCCTTGGGGGCAAGTAAGAGTCAAGTGTTGTGACTTGATCTTGACTCCTCCATCTAGGTTTACTCCTAGCGATGCCAAGGGGGGTGGTCCCTATGAAAATAATCTAAGGTTGTTCATCTATGAAATGTAAAACAACTGGTTTCTAGGAGTTAAGATGATGTAAATACTGAAACTAAGACTTTCTCAAATAGTTTAGATCAACAACATGTAAATAAAATTTCCATTTAATACATAAATTAACTCAGATACCAAAAGTAAACGTGTGATTGATTCAAAATAGACCAGTGCTAATGGAGTGCTTGTGTACAATGTTTTAAAACTCGAAACCGGGAGTCGAATCGGCTGAGGGTCAACTCGGACCGGAACCGGAACCGATAATGAACTGGAGTGGTTTGATTTCAATGACTCAGACTATTCAAAAATACATAAAAAAATTCAATTTTAATTAAAAAAAAATATTTGACATTTCAAGCTATGATTTCAAACCAATAGAAACATGATATGCAAAATCTTCTCATATATCTATATATTAATATCATAAACAATGTATGGGTCACAATTAGAAAATGGCACAAGTACACTACAATATCTCAGATTCTGAAACAAAATACAATATCAATGAGGCTCTATTATCTCAGGTTTCTTCCAAGAACTCCATTATTTCAGGTCTCAGATACACAGTTTCATTAAGAACACCTGTATCCTACAAAAGTCAATTCAGACTTGTTTTTTTGCATTAATATCCTCTTAAGGGAAATAGAAAAAACAAAAATGCTTCTTTCATTGCTCAGAAATATGTGCAATACATTATAATATGATTAAAGATTATTTATATGATCTGTCCGATTTCCCTTAAAAGGAGGATCTTGTTATGCTAGAATTCTGGTGTCTTCCTTGATTCGACTTTAAATACTTAAATTTCACATGCAGTCTTGCAGTAATGTGAAAAGAGAGTTTCATTTAGGAATATAGTATGAGGGGATTGAAGTTGTCTTCAATCTTCGGTTATCTGGATCCTAGATTGATATGGTGTCATGGACTTACATTTTCATGTTGAGGGATTGGTTATTATTGATAATATTATGCTAACTTCTTATTTTGAAATGTGAGTTGTTCCTTGAAATCAATACCATCCACAATTTGCTAACACAATGATACTTCAAAGTTTAAATAGTGCAAAAACAAGTGGTGCAAAAGCAGTGCTACGAAACCTATTTAGGGTTTTTTTAAACAGTGAGACATTCAACGAGGAACCCGACCGGGTTTAGTGGGGTTCGACCGGTTCAGGCATCTGGCCGGTTGGTTTGGTACTGAACCGGTCCCTAGGTCGAGTTTTCTCTCGGTTCAAGGTTGGTGATGGTCTGGCCAATCAACCCGACCGGTTCCGGTTCTGGCCGGACCGGTTTTTAAAACACAACTTGTGTATAAGGGGTCGCTAGTGATGTCTTGAGAAAGTATTGCAATTGTCTTGTTCTTCAGTTTTAAAATTATTGAAAATGTAGATTAGGGAGTGGGTTAATTGTTGGTCAATTTTATTAATGTGGTAATGGTCTGGCTTATTAGAGGAGATGGAATTCCAAATGTATCGAAAGGGTACAAGGAATATGCCTGGATTTGCTTAGATGTGGTTCTCACAGTGACATGTGGGCTATATGGAGTCGTGGGGTTGTGTTCAACACTACACCAACAAGGATGTAGATTAACAGGGCCCCACAGTCACTTTCTAGTTGTTCCCACTTCACTTGAAAACTTTTCCCACTTATTAACAATATTGAAAAAAAAGTGTCGGATTTTTGTTTGGGGATTATAATATAAGACTAATATGAAACATGGTGGTAATATATGGAATAAAAATGTATTCCTCAATAACATTAAACTAAAAGGAAAACCGTCCCACAAATCTGATGCAATACTCCTTCAAGATTGAATCCAAAGTCATGGAAACTAGTGATTCAATGGCATGGGAATGTAAGTTTTTCACACACGAGTTTTTGGGATTTCGACTCACAGAGGATATGGACATTAAATTACAGAGTAATACATCATATATGGCTTTCCCAACATCATCCAACTCATACAATATCCCTCATACAAATATGGTATAAAACTACTTCAAGATTGAAGCCAAATCCATGAAGACTAGTGATATAAGGGCATGCGTATGCCAACTTTTCATACATGTATCTCTGATATTTCGACTTACAGAGTATGAGTACATAATATTACAGAGCCATACACCATATATTGATTCCCCATCATCATCAAACTTATATAAATTCCTCATATAAATATGATATAAATCTACATCAATATTGAAGCCAAATCCTTGAAAACTAGTTATTCAAGAGCATGGGGAATGCGAGCCTTTCATACATGTATTTATGAGATTTCGACTTACAGAGAATACGGATATGATATTACAGAGCCATACATCATAAATCAAAGCTTGGGAATCAACTATCCGCGCCAAGGCACAAGAATCGCTCCAACAAGTGCGCCATTAAATGAGAGTGTGGGGGAATGGAGAAGAAGGAATGAGAGAATAGGGAGATAGATGAGAATTCAACTGTATGAACCTTCAACCTGCAAATAAAACTCCTTCATTAAGCTCCCATGAGAGGTCTGAATGGCCTCTCCATCAACCAACTTGGAAATGAATCCAACTCTCTCGAAATTGGTTCACAAGTAGGGAGAGTGAACACTCACTGTGCAATGGACAAGCAAAAGCTCTCCAAAATGCCAAAGGTCAATTAACAAATGATCAAAAGCCATTCTTCTTCCTCATGACATCCTTTTATTAACTTCATGAGGCCTCCTAAGGTCGAATTTCCCTCCATGAGCTTCCTCCAACTCATCTTAATGGTTTAGTAACTCTCATGACACTTGTCTTCCTCTTCATGCTCCAATTCTTTCCCCAATTTGAATGGCTGCCTTTAAGTCCCAAATTCGATTCTTGGTGGCTATTTTTATCCCTAACATGTAAGATTTGTCATATGTCAGCAATCAGGTCTGAATTTGTCATACTTGTCATAGAATCTTCCATCATTTGTTGTCATAGAGTGCATAGAATCTCCTTCCAAGTGGCACACCTTGTCTTCTAGTCTCTTCCTCTTCCATGGGAGTTACCCTCCTTTACCAATTCGTCTTCCTTGGCTCATTATATGATATTTGATACCTCATTACCATCCAATAATGTTACATTACCCATGTGTTCGAATTTGGATTAATATCATGCCAAGAGTGTGGGGAATCTAGTCACCCAAAGGCTTCACAAGCTTCCAAATGTCTTCTTGAACTCATGCCACATTATTTTCTTGGCATTTATCATTTATGTGACTCATTTACATGTGAATATGGTAAACTAATGTCCTTTTGGGTCCCATAACCCCTTATTACAAAATTTATGTCTCAATCTCAACCTATGGAACTAGTAGGTTGGTGAAACATTATTTGCAAATAGTATTATTTGGAAATGATTTAATTGGGGACATGACATGTAAGCCTCCAAAGCCTTCAACTTTATTCATATGATAACGATAAACAAATTTCTAGCGTACTCTATTCAAATGATAACAATAAACAAATGGACTCTACTCTTCTTCAACTCATCAAGGACATTTTCTAGGGTACTGGGGCATAGGTTGTGGTACTGGGAAACCAAAGAAACAACTGGGGAACCATATAAACATCTTAGGGGTACTTAAACACTCTAAAGGGTGTATAGGGCTTTTGACATTGTCCCAAAGGCTCCAAGGGCTTCAGACTTGGGCTTGGACAAGGTCAAAAGGTCTCCTTTGACACTGACAACTACTAAACTCTCAGGGGCTCCTCAAGGGGCACCAAGACACATGTGTTGGCATCAATGACAACTTAATCAACAGTAAAACCGTCTTTAACCTTGACCATGTGTGTTCACTATTAACCTATGTTAAAATGGTTCCAAGTTTTAGAGAACATTATTTATAGAACATCACCAAGTGTTAGACAACAATAAAGTTAGACTTAGGAAAACAACTTAATTATATGCAAACATTAACATAAAAGGCTATTGTGTGCATTTTGGTAATAACTCATTAATTAATTATCCCAGTAACGTTAGAACTACCATGGTGCAACTATAATTGATCCAAATTTTCATTTCACACCTCTATGACTAAGTGCACTTCCTAAGTTTCTAAGAAAAGTGAGTGTGATGAAGTGAATGTAATGTAATGAATGGGAATTAACTGTATGTTAGAGAAAGGGGTTTGTGAATTAATTATCATTAGAGGGTGTCTAATTTCTGAGTCTTCCCCTTAGCTTTCAAGATATAGGGGTTAATGATTTTTCTTCCATATATGTGCCTTGGAAGGGACTTATTTTCTTCTTGAGTTATTTTACGATCCTTTTTATTTATTTATTTATTTTGACAATATTGGTCCCTTCTTTGGATTTAGTTTTGATAAGCTGGGACATAAGGACATGAATTTTGCAAGGGGGCATAGATTTAGTTTCTCTTTGATTTCTTTGGATATTTTGGCTTCACTTAGGCACCATACTTAGGAGTAGTATGTAGAGACCTTAGAACATGACATATAATTAGTTAACTGTGAACGGGGGACATCATGGAAATGAGTGAAGTGACTAATGAAATGACATAATATGAAATATGGATAGGTAAATTGGTAATATGTTGTGAACGACATGAAAGGAGGGTCACGCAGCATGCTTGCTTATATCCCTAGGAGAACACCTAACCTGCAAGGTCATACACTTAATCTAAAAAAGAATTATAACACACCATGATGCTCCCTAAACTATCGAATTTTTTTTTTGAGGATACATGGGCCATTATAGAGTAACACCTTTGACCTCCTATTGTCATGTCCACACATAATAAATCATTTAGCATGGGTCAAGCAGAAAGGATATGTCACAACACTGCTATAAACTGGATCTCCCCATTTGTCTCTCGCATATGGCATGGCAGGCTGAGCAGGCTTAGGGTGTCTCCGAGCAGCTTGAAAATGTCTCTCTCAAGTGTCTATGAGCAAACCATAAATATCATTTGTGGAACTGCTGGATGTTATGGAAGATCACATAGAAAATGATGATCAAGTCACTCCACACATGTCAAGGGGTAATAGTTGCCATCTGGGTTGTAGCATAGGTGATAGAAGTTGAATGAAATATATTTATGGTTTTAATGTTATGTTTTTTAAAATGGAGGTAATCAAAATAATTGTTCATACATTTAGGGTGCTTGTTGAGCCATTAATATCTTGGTTGCAGGAAGGGCAGGGAGATATGGCTCAATGTTTCCAAATGGTGAAGTCACATGCATGTCAGGCGATGATCTTCCTTTACTACACGCTTCATTGAATGCTCCATCACCTTGTTTGAAGGTGATATTCTTGTCTTAATTTCTATTTTTAATGATGGATTGTAGCTTATCAAATTATTGCATTATGGCCCTTTGATATTAGAAATTTGATCTTCTGATATCTCTTATGGCTATTTGGTGAAAATATTTGAGATACGTTTTAGCTGGTTTGGTTGCAAAGTAAAGCATGCTATCTAGCAAATCAGTCTGACAGTCTTAATCTTGGGGACTATAGGAATTAAAGGTCCACTCAAGGTAATGTAACTGTACTGTCATCCATTAAAGAGATAATTTGTCTTGATTTACAATTTAAATTATACACACTTCTATTTGTTTGCATCAAAGAAGGTAGAGAACAAGAAAGTGCATCAAAATGTCCTAGTTCATGTTTTTGAGAATGCTAAGTGGTTATTTTAATATGGGATTCACAGTCAGTACCGTTCTTATTATGTGGCAATATCATTTCTTGTATGCAAAGGTTAGAATGGCATCATTGATGATGTATTACATATGGAATGTGGGATTGACATGGGTTGATCATATTGGGTTTCATGTAGATCACATAGATATTTTATTATTTAGCTTGTGGAAATTGATATGCATTTGTTATATTTGTATCTTTTTCTGCTATGATCACAGAGGCTTCTCCTTTGGCACGTTTATGGTTTATTTTGTAGTTATTCATTACATGGATTTGCTACATAAAAAGCAACAAAAAGTTACTATGAAGACATGTATACAAATACTTATATGATACACCATATTTTTAGTAAATACTGTATACTATACAATTGGATATATCATGTATAAAAGTAAATAATTTTTTTAATGAGTCATGGTTGTGGACATATGATTGAAGTTTAGATTTAAGACATCTTTGTAAGTAATATACACAAAATGAGTGTTTTATGGCTCTAGAGTCTAGATATCATCAATCACTCTACCTATCATCATATAAATTCATATCTTCATATATCTAAAGATACGAATGCAGAGAAAATTCTTGGCAGATCCGAATGCAACTCTACTATTTTGATACAATTTCAATGCTTTTTTCAAACTCTGCAATTTTTCATCCTTGTTTGGTTCTATTTTTCTATCTTGTGACAAGATACTAGCATGTTTGTGCCTAAGATCTAAGTCACCGGGTTCGGCGTTTTTTCGCCTTCACAATTGAAATTCGCCGTTTTTCTGAGCAAGCCGAATTTCTTAGGAAAAAATCGCCGATTTTAATGGCCACCCTAAATTTCGCGAGTTTTCTGTGTGGTTTTCTGCAGTGTGAGCCCGTCGAGCCCGTCGAGTTTCCTATGTGTTTTTCTGCAGTATGAACCCGCAACAGCCTTGACATTTCATGACTCGGATTTCGTACTAGGTTTCGTGAGCATCCTGGCAGCCTTCAAATCTCTGTATGCAGGCCGTGGATCTCTACGACGAGGACCGGGACGTGTACACTGTAGTCTTCTTTGTACGCAGGCCGTGGATCTCTACGACGAGGACTGGGACGTGTACACTGTAGTCTTATCGGCGTATTGTGTGCCAAAGCGATTCATCGGTGGATCATGTGACTGACTGGTTTAATTTTGCAAGATAAACTGGCAGCAGTTCGACGGGTGGAACGACGGACAGGAGTGAAAATAATTATATTTTTTTAATTTATTAAGAACTAAATTAAAATATACATTTTATAATTTTTATTTTGAAGCTTTAATAGTGTTATATTATATTAATATATTCATATGCTATAATATATAATTTGGAACTTTTATAATATACATGGTATAATACTTATGGTATAATTTTTAATTCTTATATGGCATAATATTTAATTCTTATTTTTAACCATTAGATTCAAATTATATAATATTTAAATTATTTAATATATTATTATTTTATTTAATATTTATATATAATGAAATATTTTTTAATTTCTAAAATTTATAGTTATTCGAATTTTATGACCATAATTTTTCTTGTCGATTTTTTGTCGAATTTTAAGCCTTTCGAATTCGAACACGAACTCGAACAAAGTGACTCAGCCTAAGATTGAATACATAAGCCAAAATATGCAATCTTTTTGTCATCTCATTCTATCCCTTGGTGATGATTATGTCGATTTGAGAATATAATCTATCCTCTCTAGCATGCTATCTATCCCATAATACACTCTTCCTCAAACAAGCTGCATTTGTATCAGTGTAGTAGCCTCCAGGTCATGGACAATATTGGTTCAGAAAACTGCAGAATATATTTCACCTTAGCCATCTAACATTATCAAGATTCTACTTCTTAATCGGTGTGCTTTATGACTTTGAGATTGCCTGTAGACAACCCAAATGCCACTTATACCTCACTAGGTAAAGTTGAACTCATCTTTACCAACCATTTTCAAGATGGTATGGGTGGCAAATTGGGTTTCAACCTCTTTTAAGTATCAAATAGTGCTCGAATCAAATAACAAGTAAAATTACTAAACTAAATGTGTAGGAATTGTTACCAACTAGGTTGCATCTTGTTGGATTTTCAAGTGAGCTGACAAAGGTGAACAAACGCTTGTTCAAACTTAGAGCTCAGAAGTCCATCAGGCCTTCTTGACCCTTTTATTTATTTTTGTACATGTTCACACTCCCTTGGGGAAATTGTAATAAATGTGCTAGCATGAGAGCTGTATGTAAAAGACTCGGCTTCCTAGACTTAGACATCAATCCGACTAGCCTAGAGTTTTTTTCCCTTTGATAATTATTTGTTGTTGAACAAACAACTTATAATTTTCGAGTTTTTCACTTATACCTCCAAAGTTGGGGTAGTCATCTTGGTGGTTAGGCCTTGGGAGGTTATTAGAGTATAGGTGTCAATGTATATGAGCATTCGAGGCATCAAAATTGAGTTGTATGGACATGTGTTAGGTCCCCCTAGGTTTTTGTTCAATTCGAAGATTTTTTTTCTGCTTTCTTAGGCCATTTTTGAATTGTTTAATTAAAAGGTTTGTAAATGTGTCATGTCCCCATTCAAATAAGACTACTTGCAAATAATGTTTCACCAACCTCCTACTTCCCTAGGTTGAGATGGAGACATAAATTTTGTAATAAGGGGCTATGGGATCCCAAAAGGACTTTAGTTTACCATATTCACATTTAAATGGGTCACATAAATGATAAATGCTAAGAAAATAAGGTGGCATGGGTTTATGAAGACACTTGGAAGCTTGTGGAGCCTTTGGGTGACTAGATTCCCCACACACTTTTCATCCAAATTCGAACAAATGGGTAATGTAATTTAATCGAGGGTGATGTGGTGTCAAATAACATATAATGAGCCAAGGAATTCGAATTAGTAAAGGAGAGTAACTCCCATGAAAGAGGCAGAGACTAGAAGACAATGTGTGCCACTTGGAAGGAGATTCCATGCACTCTATGACAACAAATGATGAAAGATTCTATGACAAGTATGAAAAATTTAGACCTGATTGCAGACATATGACAAAGATGACATGATAAGGCTAAAAATAGCCAGCAAGAGGTCGGATTTGGGAGTTAAAGGCAGCCATTCGAATTGGGGAAAGAATTGGAGCATGAAGAGGAAGGCAAGTGTCATGATAGTTACTAAGCCACTGAGATGAATTGGAGGAAGCCCATGGAGGGAAAGTCGACCTTAGGAGGCCTCATGAAGTTAATAAAAGGATGACATGAGGAAGAAGAATGGCTTTTGATCATTTGTTAATTGGCCTTTGGCATTTTGGAGAGCTTTTGCTTGTCCATTGCACGATGAGTGTTCACTCTCCCTGCTTGTGATCCAATTTCGAGGGAGTTGGATTCCTTTCCAAGTTGGTTGATGGAGAGGCCATTCAGAGCTCTCATTGGAGCTCAATGAAGGAGTTTTAGTTGCAGGTTGATGGTCCATACAGTTCGAATTCTCATCTATCTCCCTATTCTCTCATTCCTATTTCTCCATTCCCCCACACTCTCATGTTGAGGGCACACTTGTTGGAGTGGTGCTTGCGCTTTGCTGAGTATATTTGATGCCCAAGCTTTGAAATATGATGTATGGCTTAGTCATATCATGTCCATATGCTCTGTAAGTTGAAATATCAGAAATAAATGCATGAAAGACTTGCATTCCCATGTTCTTGAATAACTAGTTTTCATGGATTTGGCATCAATCTTGAAGTAGTTTTATATCAGATTTGTATGAGGGATATTCTTTGAGTTTGATGATGTTGTGACAACCATATATGATGTATTACTCTGTAATTTCATGTCCCTATGCTTTGTCGATCGAAATCCAAGAATTTCATATGTGAAACGCTTGCAATTCCATGCTATTAAATCTCTAGTTTTCATGTATTTGACTCCCATACTGAATGAATTGTATACCAGACTTGTATGAAGGGATTTCTATGATGTTTAAACTGTTGGGGAAACAATTTTTATGCTGTATATGGTTTCTATATGTCACATCCTGATCTAAATCTTTAACTCTATCTTTCATATGTCAAAATCGAGCTAGTTATGCAATTTCCCTGAAAGTGGTCATGCGAATGTTACACATTTAATCAGTTTACAAAGATAATACACATGATTAATCACAACCCTTGATGTTTTATATTCATCTCCATACTCGTTTTATCAAATTTGGGAGGGTCGTATTGTATCTGGAGAGCCAAAAATGCCATCTACCCTTGGGGGTTTTAACATCGATTTCCTATTGTGTTTGTCCTTCTTTCCCTATGGCCAAAAGCAAGGGGCAGAAGTAATTGGAACGTGTATGAGCATTCATATTATGCATTAGGATGTTCTAATACCCCTCAAGCTCTTCCATACATAATTTGAAGCTATTTCGGTGCATTTGGGTCAACTTGGGTTTCAGTAGTTTATAGCTAGAAATTGGCCAAAGTTGTGCAAACTTGAGTAACATGTCAAAATGAATTTCTGATTCGACCATTGAGTGTCTGAGGTCTATTAGTATGTGTTAAATCCCATAGGATTCCTCCGTAAAATTTTTGCAAAGGTTCGGTGGTGTTTGGAACCAAACCAAGAAGGACTTGTTGACCACATTTTTCTAGAAAATTTGAACTGTTTTGTAAATTTTCCTTTAATATTCAACTAGGGCTAAACAGTGCATGCAAAATATCAAATGATAACCACACATGAATATCTTTTACAGTATGTAGCGGAATATAAAACTGAGAAATAACTTACAACATCACATCACAATATTGACACTATTATTTTGGGTATGGAAACCCTTGGAAAAACCCAAGATGGGAAAATTGGTGTAGCAGTCAGATATAGATTTTATTATGAGAAAATATGGAACTTTTACAATCACTGCAAATGCACCCAAACCTGGCGAATGCAGCACCCGGCAGAAACACTAGGCAAATCCCAGCTAAACCTCAACACCCTCTTGTGTGAGTGTACAACCCAGCTGTACGGAGCTCAATGATCCTACTGCTAGCTCTTCCATCTTCTCAGCTAAATCCTCTGTCTGACTTTCTCTCCCTGTCTGTATCTTGTCTCTGTCGGAATACAAGTGCGTGTGTTCTCTCCACCAATTGATCTCTCTTTTATAACTTTAGGTAAAGCGAAAACCCTAATTTTACTTTCACTTTAACTAGTGGTAAAGCAAAAACCCTAATTTCACTTTCACTTTAATTAGCGGTTCACTAAAGTTAATTTAGATCACTTTAATTTACTTTCCAAACTAAACTTAGGAAAAGTAAATTAAATACAACTGGTTTCCTAATTTAAGTCTTTTGCATGCAAGAACACATGCATGCAGGAAGACCTTCCTTGTTGCTGCTAGTTTAACACTCCCTCTCAATGAGGAAGGGATTCGGTAGCAACCCCAACTTATCCTTGAACTTCACAAAACTCTGTTTGCAAAGTGCCTTGGTGAAAATGTCCGCCACTTGCTCATCTCCAACCGAATGGTTCCCCTCTGAACACAATCTCTCAAGAAGTGGTATTTGATGTCTATGTGTTTGCTCCGGTCATGGAACACTGGATTCTCATATAGCCTGATGCCACTCTGATTGTCATAGTGAACTACTGTAGCCTCTAGCTCCCACTCGAACAACCCTGCAAATAACTTCCTCAGCCACATACCCTCACAAGCAACCATGTACTCGGCCTCTGCCGAGCTCAATGCAATTGACTTCTGCTTCCTGCTAAACCAAGAGATAACTCCTGATCCAATGCTGAAACAACAACCTGAAGTACTCTTTCGGTCCTCTACACATCCTGCCCAATCAGCATCTGTGAAACCTGCTAACTATACACTCCCCCTGCGCTCATAAACCAATCCATACCCCACTGTACCTCTGATGTAGCGAATTATGTGCTTCACAGCCGTCCAATGCACTCTAGGAGGGTCCACCATGAACTGACTCAAAGAGTTGACTACAAAGCTGATGTCTGGTCGAGTGTTGACCAGATACATAAGCGATCTGATAAGTTGACGATACAAGGCAGGATCAAATATGTCTGATCCTGATGCATCAATCTTCCTCCAGTTGGAAACTAGAGGTATGGCCAAAGGCTTGCAGTCCTCCATCCTGAATCTCTTCAGGATCTCTACTGCATACTTCCCTTGTCCGATGAAGAAGCATCCATCTCTCTGCCAAACCTCCAATCCCAACAAGTATTGCATCAGCCCAAGGTCTTTCATCTCAAACTCTATTGCAAGGTTGGACTTACAGTCTCTAATTAGCCTCTTATCTCATGTGAAAAAGAGATCATCCACATATAAGACTAGTATGAGAGGCACCTCACCTGTCAAGAAGTACAGGTTGTGGTCAGCCTCACTTCGCTGAAATCCCATCTCCCGTAGATAGCTGTCAATCCTCGAGTACCATGCTTGAGGTGCTTGCTTGAGCTCGTAAAGAGCTCGATGCAGTTTGCATACATGCGTCTCCCTGTTCTCCACATCAAACCCCTCGGGTTGCTCAATATACACCTCCTCCTCTATCACTCCGTTGAGGAAGGCAGTCTTGACGTCCATCTGATGGACACGCCAACCCATCTCAGCTGCTAGTGAGATAATGGTCCGAATGAAAGAAATGCTTGCAACAGGGGCGAAGGTCTCTTCATAATCAATACCCTCCTTCTGTGAAAACCCCTTTGCCATGAAGCGTGCCTTGTACTTCTTCACGCTTTCGTCTACTGCATGCTTCACCTTGTAGATCCATCTAGATCCCACCACCTTTTTCCCTTGTGGCCTCGGCACAACCTCCCATACCTAGTTTTTCATAATGGAGTCATACTCCTCAACCATAGCTTCCTGCCACACATCATGTTGTGCAGCCTCCCCGAAGCTGGAAGGTTTAGAGTTAATCAACTTTGTCATCAGTGCCATATAACTAAGCCTCTCTGGTGGTACACTCCGTCTAAAAGATGTCTGTGGAGGATCTACCTGCCTGGAATCTTGCATTGTGGATCTAAATCACTTAGGCCTTGGCCTAGTGTTAACCTGCTGCGGCTGCTGGATATCCCTCTCCTGCTGCAGCTCATCCTTCAAGTCAATGACTGAAGGATCCTATCCACCTCACTCCCTCTGACCACTAGAACCTGTGCTCTGTTTCTGTACCTGTACCTGTACATATGGCTCCTCCAACTTGACTCCCGACTCCTGTGTTGGCTGCTGCTCTGCTGGTAATTCCAGAGATCTTCGCAAGGCCCTGTCCTCATTGAACTAGACATCCCTGCTCACAATGATCCTCCGAGCAGGAATGTAAACTCTATATGCCTTCAAAATCTCGCTGTAACCAACAAGTAACCCCTTCTCTCCAGAAGGGTCCAACTTCTTCCTATTGTCAGCATGAACTCAATAGCAGACACTACCGAATATGCGAATGTGACTCACATTTGACCTAGTGTCTGTGAAGACCTCCTCCAGTGTCTTCCTCCCCAAGCTATGTGGGGACACCTGTTCTTAATGTATACTGCAGTCGTGTATGCCTCGACCCAGAGGAATAGTGGTAATCCCTGATCAAATAGCATGGCCTTGGTCGCTCCAACCATAGTCCTATTCTTTCCCTCCGCAACTCCATTCTGCTGTGGGGTATGGGGCATAGTGTGCTCCTTGATCCTCTCAGCTGAACAATACTCCATGAACTCATTGGAAGTGTACTCACCCCCATTGTTTGTCCTCAATACCCGAATCTTCTTTCCTGTTTGGTTCTCCACAAGAGTCTTGAACTCTCGAAACCTCTCAAAGACCTCTAACTTGGCCTTAAATTGTCATCAATTAAGGTTACGCAGTAACTGTAACCACTGAACGACTTGACACTCATATGTCCACATACATCCGAATGCACCAAGTCCAAGGGCTCCTTAGACTTGTGTTCACTTTGTGGAAAATGCTTCCCGATGTTCTTCCCCAAAGCACAACCCTTGTAGTGGTTATGCTTTTCCTCCTATACCTGAGGAACTCCAATGACTACCTGTCTCAAATGCTTCAGTGCTCCATGGTGTAAATGTGCCATCCTCCTATGCCACAACTCACCTTGACTGTTGCTGCTGTTATTGACTAGAGCCTCTGCAGGCTCAAAGTGTAATCTGTTCACTTTCTCGCTCCTTCTGCCAATCACTCGATTCAATCTTCTATCTGGCCCCTTGGGCCTGATATACACTCTATGGTCACGAAACTTCACCTGATATCCGTTGTCCTCCAGAGTGGAGACTGATATAAGGTTCTTGGTCAGTCCTGGAACATATAACACATTAACAAAACTGAGGGGTTTGCCAGACTCCCTCTCAAATGAAACAATGCCAACTCCCTGCGCCTGATACCGTGCATCATCACCCAGCTCAACGTGGATCCTTGTTCCATCCTCCTGCAAGTCTTTGAAGAATCTCTTCTGTCCAGTCATGCGATTAGATGCTCCACTGTCAATGTACCATATGCTGCTCCCTGTGGTGCTTTCCATGCAAGCTATCAAACAAAACTCCTCATCGAAGTTCTTGCTGAACTCATCCACCTTTGCAGATCTAGCCATCTGAGTGTTACTCTTCTTCTTCCTGTCTGGGCACTGGGATGCAAAGTGTCCCTGCTTGTGGCAGATAAAACACTTGACCTTTGACACGTCAAGGTTCTTCTTACCATCCTTTTTCCTCTTTGCCTTCCCCTTGCTCTTCCATTTAAGGGCTAGAGCCTCCTCATCCACAATCTGTGGGGCACTTCTGGATGAGCCTGATCCTTGACCCATGCGGGTCTCCTCCTGCATAAAGTCATACCATAGTCTGTGCCAATTAGGGAGCTTCTCCCTAGTCACAACACCTTTGACAAAGGTGCCCCATGGCTTAGAGAAGCCATTGAGGGCTATTCGAACTAGCTCCTCCTCATCTGTCTTAGAGTCAACAACTCCAAGCTCATCCCTGATCTGTGTGAGCCTCGTGAGATAAGGCACCACTCCTCCCTTGGTCATCTTGGTGCTGCGCATCCTCTCTTGCAACACCATCCTCCGATTCTCGTTCTTGCTCTGGTACAGACTCTCCAAAACCTTCCACATTTCTAATGCGGTCTTCTTACCAGAAAGGTGAGGGACTATATGGTCCTTCACTCCATCCATGATAATCAGCATGGCTCTGGAATCAATCTTCTTCCAAGCTGTTAGATATGCCGAATCTGTGGGTGCAACCTTCGTGGAGTCAATGTGCTCCTTTGCATCATTGACGTCCAGGATCCTTGTGATCCTTTCTTTCCATGTGGGAAAGTTCTGAGCACCCTGGAGTCTATCCTCAAATCTCAACTGCACGGCCATAATGAAGTGTACCTGTCAAACCCTAGATCTGGAAGTCTAGGTTTGTGTCTTCCTATAGATCTGCCCCTGATCTATCAGTGTTGTTGCAAATCTCTCGGCTTTAGCTCACCAGAGCTCTGATACCATGTAAATTTTTCTTTAATATTCAACTAGGGTTAAACAATGCATGCAAAATATCAATTGATAACCACACATGAATATCTTTTACAGTATGCAACGGAATATAAAACTGAGAAATAACTCACAACATCACATCACAATATTGACATTTTTATTTTGGGTATGGAAACCCCCGGAAAAACCCAAGATGGGAAAACCGATGCAGTAGTCAGATATAGATTTTATTATGAGAAAATATGGAACTTTTACAATCACTGTAAATTCACCCAAACCTGGCGAATGCAGCACCCGACTCACTAGTCAACTCGCCTCCAAGCGCATCTCCTGGTAAGTTCAGTTTCTCATTCCTCAGAATTTCATTTTCCAGTGATCTCCTGTCAAGATGGCCCCAAGTACCAAGCTTGAGGACAACCTAGAAGGCATAAAGAATTTATGAGCATGGAAGTACAGGATTGGTCTCATTCTCAAGGAGAATGATCTTGGAAAATATATCAAGGATGAAATTCCTAAACCTAAAGAGGCTGAAGCTAAGGAGAAGCACAAGAAGGATCTGATTAGGGCACAAATAATTATTGCTGATTCTATCAAGGATCACTTGATCTCAAGTGTCATCCAAGAAGACTCCAAAAGAAATGTATGATGCCCTATCCAGAATGTATGAAAGAAGAAACATCAATAGAAAGATGAATCTAAGAGCTCAACTGAAGAGCACCAAGATGAGTCATGGAGGATCCATCCAAGACTATTTCACAAGGGTCTCCCAGTTCAAGGAACAACTAGAAGCTATTGGAGACAACCTTGATGAAGATGAGTTAGTTATGACTGCTCTCAATGGTCTCACTAGACCCTGGGAGTCATTCATCCAAATGATGTGTGCCAGGAAGGAAAGCATGAAGTTGTATAGGAAGACTGTATTCAAGAGGAGACTAGAGTGGCAAATAGAGAAGCGTTACTTAAGGAAGATGACCAAGCCCTAGCCACTCACACCAAGAGAAGGAGTCAACCTAACTTCAAGAGGGGTAACCACAAGGAGTCTCAACCTCCCAGAAGGTTCCAAAAAACAAGAGAAAGTCTCTCCAATAAGGACTACTCCAACTTTCAATGTTTTCATTGTGACAAGATAGGACACATTACCAGAACTTGTCCTTTGAAGAGACAAGATTACAAGAAGAGGATCAATAACAACAAAAGACATCATGCACATCTAGTTAAAGAGGAGGATGATGAAGTAGAAGAGGAAGGACCCCGAAGAAAGCAATCTAGAGAATAAGATGCAGAAGAGTATGTACTATTCTCTGCACTCTCTAGGTCTGTAACACTTGGAGAAGACACTTGGCTTATTGATAGTGGTGCTTCAAAGCACATGACGGGACAAAAGAAAACTCTGTCAAAACTTGAAGAAAAGAACTCTCCTCAGAAAGTATCTCTAGGAGATGACTATCAATACCCAATCAAAGGAATCGGTGAAGCAAGCTACAAGCTTGATTCAGGAAATCCCCTGAAGATGAAGTCTTATATGTACCAAGTCTAAAGAAAAATTTACTTTCTATCTCAGCTTTAGATAAGAATGGATTCAGAGTTGCATTCTTAGATGGACAAGTACTCATGTGGCCCAAAGGAAAGTCAATTGAAGATGCAGTTGTCATTGGTGAAGAAGGAGGCCTGTATAAACTCAAGGGACATTCAGAAACATCTCTTGTTCATGAATCCACTAGCCCTAATGAACTGTGGCATAGAAGCCTTGCCCACATCAATTACAAAGCACTACCTCATGTGAACAAAGTAGTGACGGGATTACCAGACTTGAAGATCAACCATGAAGGCATTTGCAAAGGATGTACAAAATAGAAGAACATTAAGAATCCATTTCCGAAGAGTGAAACAAAAACTAAAGGTACGTTGGAATTGATTCATTCAGATGTGTGTGGTCCAGTGTCCTCCACATCTTTGAGTGGTTTTGAATATTATGTTACATTATTGATGACTATTCAAGAAAGACTTGGATATACTTTTTGAAAGCAAAGAGCGAGGTGTTTGAGAAATTCAAGGAATTCAAAGCCTTGATAGAGAATCTTTCAGACAAAAGAATCAAGACACTCCGATCAGACAATGCTGGAGAATATACTTCAAAAGAGTTTGAAGCTTTTTGTAAAGATGCTGGAATCAAGCGAGAACTAACTACACCCTACAACCCTCAACAAAATGGTGTTGCGGAAAGAAAGATCAGAACCATCATGGAGGCAGTGAAGACAATGATATATGATCAAGATCTTCCAATGCATCTATGGGCAGAAGCAGCAAGAATTGCTGTCTCTGTACATAATAGAATATCTCACAATGGTCTTGGATTCAAGACTCCAGGAGAGATGTTCACGGGAAAGAAGCCTGAGGTAAGTCGCCTCAAGATATTTGGTTGTCCTGTATATGTTCATATACCGAAGGAGAAGAGAGCCAAGTTGGACCCTTCCGGAAAGAAGGGGATATTTGTTGGATACTGTGAAGTATCCAAGGCATTCAGAATTTACATTCTTGGATTCCATCACATGGAAATCAATAGAGATGTAACATTCGATGAAGAAGCAACTCTCAAAAGATCCAGAAAATGTCAACATGAAGAAGTGTATAAGGAAGAGGCACCTCCCAGAAATGTAGAGGCTACATTCCTCCCTGACGATGAAGCACCTGAAGATCATGATATGACAGAACCACAAGAACCCCCTACGATGGAAATATCACGGAAGTATAGAGAAGTAGAAGGCAAGATTTGTGGCTAGAGGTTTATCTTAGAAAGAGGGAATTGATTATGAGGAAACGTTTGCACCAATAGCACGGTATACTTCCAGTAGCAGTAGGCGTTGTCTGGTCTCATTCCTTCGGTGTAAGAAGCGTTGCAGAGCAATGATTAGGCAACGAGAAAGGCTGCGTCAGAGGCTTTCTCTCTCCTGGTAACAAACATTGGGCCTTCTCTGCTTATGCCTTTCAAATCGTCCTGCATTGCTTCTCTCGAGTCATGTCGATTTGACAAGGTCAAACCAGTTCATGATTCCGTCATTCTGACATTGCAAACTTGGAAGAGTGTTCTGGATTCTAATGGGCACTTACCATCACTTGAAACGTCTGCTAAAGGCTATTTGTCAGTAGATCTCAAGCCTTCCCATGCTTCTAGGCATGATTCTGTTTCTGTGAGGAAAAATGACATTGCTGTGAGCAGATCTGCACCTGATACCAATTTGGTTAGTAGTATAGAGAAGAGAAGTCCCATCGACGGAAAGGAAGATATTTATTAGCTAAGAAGGATCGAATAATGGTGGACAATTGGCAGATTGAGGTAACCATTCCTCGGAGTCAACCTAAACAGATATTTTGTAAAGGAAATTTTGGCAAAAATTACTGTACAAATACCAACAATAAAGAGAGTGATAGGAGAGGAACAAATTCAAGTCATGGGGCATGTCAAAACTCCACAAGAGTAGAGAAAAGGGAGACTACTCCCAGACTCTCTGATGTTGAAACGAAATGTATCATGGTTGATCAAACTTCAGATATAAAGAATGGTCTCAAGGTTGCTTCTAATGAAAAGCAACAAACTAGCAGTACAAGCACCGATGATTCTGCAAACTGGTTCAATGGGCATGTTGCAAATGATTTGGCTCCGATACGGAGAAAACTGTGTCAGATTAAAAATAATCAGTCCAACTTGTTGGAGCTTATTCAGTGTTTCATAGGAAGCTCACAAGAGGGTATTCGATCCTTAGAGTCAAGGGTACATGGTATCAGAGCGTTTATAAAGAGCCGCTTTCGGTTTTGATCAAGATCTGGAACCGGTGTTGCCGAAACTTTGAAAGGGTTTCTGGTTCTGGATTTTCTATGCATTTGTGGCATGTGGAAGTTGTTCCATTGCATTCGGAGCGCTGTTTCCATTGGGAAATAGTTTTCGTTTCATCGAAAACTGTTTCCGTTTGTTCTAGAAACACCCATTTCGGCAAATCTGAAGGTATAATGTTACGGTGACGGATTTGTTTTATTTTTTTTAAATCTCTCGTATTTTATCGGTTTTATTATTAGATCTTTACTGTTTTAGTGTCGAACTGTTGCCTTCCCTGGCTGCGTATGCTATTTGCCGTGCACCTTGCGCGATCGCGGCGAATTAGAAACAGTAAGAGAAAGTTTTTTTTCTTGTCTTCTCGGCTACGTATGCTCTTTGCTGTGCACCTTGTGCGATCATGGCAAATCAGAAACAACGAGAAAACTTGAAAACATAGACTTTCTGGGTAAGCTAACCAAGATCTACCTCCATTGTGTGGAAATTTTTTTTTTGTTTTTGTTTTTCATTTTTTTTGTGATTTGCAGGAAAAGAAGGCAAGCATGGAGAACGAGAGAGAAAAATAAAAAAAAAAGCGCCCCTTCCTCTTTCTATTATTTTATGTACCTTTTAAACTTAGCTCACTTGGTCCAAAGTTGCTTTATTCCTTGATAGGTCTTGAGTTCATGTCTTATTAAGCTACTTTTTAGTGCATGCAATTTCTATTTTCAAGTTACTTTATTGTAAAAGTGCATCTCACATAAATAAAATAAAATAAAAAAGTGAGTCACTTAAGTCTTTTAATTTATTGCCGCACTATTTAAAAGTAACATTATTGTAAAAGTGAACATCACTTATTCTACAAAAGTGATTCATTTAAAAGCAACTTTATTGTAAAGTGATTGTCAAAGGTTGATCTTGGGAAGAGGGGGGTTCTTTTTTTTAGTTGGTCAAGTTAATAACAGCCACATCACTATTGGGGACATCTTCAACATTATCTTTGATCAAGCATAACTTCATCATCTAGAATCAGTTTTTAGTGCCGTTTTTTTTAAAACCGCATATTTTTTCGAGCTCTTTGCATCCATATAGTTAGTTTCTGTTCTTTCAGCCATTATTTTACAGTATGGCCGCCCCTTGTGATATTATACTTACAAGTTCTAACTATTTCTCATGGAAATCTCGTATGGAGGATGTTGAAGTAGGGGACTTTTCAGGATAACCTCAGGGAAAGAAACAGAACCCACTGATGATGATAAGCAAATTAAATGGGCAAATAGATTGTGATGAAGCTCGTGGATTGATTGGGATGTCAATCTCTACTGATTTGCGATTCTACATATCTGGAATTGATGAACCTGATATAGCTTGGGAAAAGTTGGAATCTGTGTTTTATAAACACAATGAAATTCGGGGTCATCAACTTGAGAATGAGTTGATTTCTTTGAATCCAAATGATTTTTCATGCTTTCAAGACTATTTATCTAAGTATAAAATTCTTAGACTCTTATGTGCAGAATGCAAGATTAAAAAAGAAGACAAACAATGTATTTACCATATTTTTTCCAAACTTGGACTTGCATATTTTGTTTTTGTATCTACATTCTACTCCATGAAAGAATACTTGACTGCAGCTAGCTATCAAGAGCCTAGTCTTGAATCCTTTTGTGATTCCTTATTTAGAGAGCAAGATAAGCTCATTCATCTTGGAATAATTAACAATGCAGATACATCTGGGAAAGCCTTATTGTCCCAACAGAAAGAAAAGTCCAAGCCTCCCAAGAAATAGAATTTTCGCAATAATAAGCCAAACAACAAGGGTTCCAAACCCTCTCAGTCAGCTCCTTCTTTATAAAATGACAAAGGATCCAAGCCAAAAGGAAAGAAGACTGAGCGTCATTGCAATTTTTGTGGGAAAGATAATCATGATGAATCTAAGTGTTTCAAGAAGATGGCAGCCTTGGAAGCAGCAATGAAGAAGCACCACATCAGCCTAGATTCGTCTTCAGAATCTAACTCTCATGGACATGCACTTTGTGCTTCTGGTTACTCTTATACTGCATCTTTTTCTTCTACTTCAAATGAATGGCTCATTGATTCTGGAGCATCTTATCATATGGCTAAGGATCAAGCCATCTTTTCTACTATGCATGAATGTAACACCCAAACAAATATTTGTTGGTGATGATAGATCTCTAAGTGTTGTAGGATCTAGAACAGTTCCAGTCGAAAATGGTCATTTCAGTGATGTACTATGTGTTCCAAAAATTTCCTGCAATTTGTTATTAGTCTATCAAATTACTCATTCGGGTGAAGGTAAAACTGCGACGTTTACACCTCACCAACTTGTAATCAAGGATTTTAAAAATCCTCAAAATGTCCTTTCTACTGGAATTGTTGATGATATTACCAGGTTGTACAAATTTAACAACTTTGGGTCATCACATTTTCCTTCAGTTTTTGTTGCTCATAGTGATAACTTGAGCAAACTTTGGCATGAGCGATTTGGTCACTTAAATTATCGTTCATTGCAACAACTATGTAAAGACAATATGGTGACTGGTCTTCCGATGGTATCTTGCAAGGATGGTGTTTGTTCCAGTTGTGTACTTGGAAAACATCATCGGGACAGTTTTGACAAACGTGCCTCTTGGCACGCCTCGGTTCCCTTGGAGCTTGTGCATAGTGACTTGTGTGGTCCTCTTCCATCTGCTTCCTTTTCTGGTTTCAAATATTTCTTAACTTTCATTGATGACTACTCTAGACGCACTTGGGTTTACTTCCTGAAACTTAAGAGTGAAGTATTTAACTTGTTCTTGGCCTACAAGGCCCTTGTTGAAAACAATTTGGCCATCAAATTATTAAGTTAAGATCTGACAATGGAGGAGAATATGTTAACAACAAGTTCACTACTTTCTGCACTGAACAAGGAATCGAACAACAACACACTGTTCCATATACACCACAACAAAATGGTGTAGCTGAACGGAATAACCGCACTTTAAAAGAAATGGCTAATTGTATGATCCAATCTAAGGGACTAAGTCTTCAATATTGGGCTGAGGCCATAAATTGTGCAAATTACATAGTTAATCGCACACCCACTAAAGTTTTACAAGGTATAACGTCGGAAGAAGCATGGAGTAAAATTAAACTAGATGTAAGTCACTTTCGTGTGTTTGGTTGTGAAGCATGGGCTCACATTCCGTATGAAAAACGGAAAGCATTGCAGCCTAAAAGTGAAAAGTGCATATTTGTTGGATATTCAGAAGATGTAAAAGGTTATAGACTTCTCCAGCCACATTCTTATGATATAATCATTAGAAGAGATGTTAAATTTGATGAAAATCTCTTGGCCTGCGAGCCTAACATGGCGGGTGTGCCATCTTTGGCCTGCGTGCCTAATTTGACGATTGTGCCTTCTTCTTCTTCTTCCAACTTCCTTGACAGGTTTCCAACTCCAGTTTCTGATGATGACAGTGAGGATGAAAATTCACCTCTGTTTGCTCATGTTCCTCCAATTGCACCAGCACTAATGCTTCCTCGATAGGTCCGTTCAACATGTGAAGCAGCTGGTGATCTTGCTGGTGATCCTAGAGATGAATATCGAACACGTTCTCAGTTTCAACGAGCCTCTTCTCTTTTGGCTCAAGTTTCCGAGAATCATGATCCAGAAACTTTTGCAAAAGCTTCAGAAAATCCAGATTGGGATGCAGCGATGGATGAAGAATATCGTTCCTTAATGGCGAACGATACTTGGGATCTTGTTCCTCTTCCAAAATGAAGAAAACTTGTCAGATGTAAATGGGTCTACAGAATTAAGTATGCGTCAGATGGAAGTGTTGAAAGACTTAAGGCAAGGTTAGTTGCCAAAGGTTTTCCCCAAGTTGAAGGGATTGACTACAATGAAACCTTTGCTCCTGTCGTAAAAATGAATTCCATCCGCCTTGTTCTTTCTCTTGCAGCCTTACATAACTGGGAAGTCCATCAAATGGATGTCAAGTCTGCCTTTTTACATGGTGATTTATAGGAGGAAATTTACATGGAACAACCCCCTGGATATGTTCAAGATAACTCTAGCCTTGTCTGTCTCCTTAAGAAATCCTTATATGGCCTTAAGCAAGATCCTAGAGCTTGGTATACCAAAATGGATAGCTTTCTCCTTGACACTGGTTTTTCTAGATGCCATTCTGACCTCAATGTCTATACCAAGAAAGTAGGAAACCATCTCATTATACTTGTTCTTTATGTTGATGATCTTATCCTTACTGGTAGTGACCCTAAACTTATAACCCATGTGAAATCCAGTCTTAAGCAAAATTTTGAAATGTCAGACTTAGGACATTTGCATTATTTTCTTGGTGTCCAAGTCTTGCAAACCAAAGAAAGAATCTTTCTTTCCCAGTCTAAGTATGCTTGTGACCTTTTTCGTCGCTTCCACATGGAAGATTGTAAACCAGCCCCTTCTCCCTTCTAGTCTGGAGTCAAACTTTTTGCCACATGTACTTCCTCTGAAGTAGATGCCACCTTGTATCGTTAGCTTGGTGGTAGTCTTTTATACTTGACTCATTCCCGTCCTAACCTTTCCTTTGCCGTTGGTCGTGTTGCTCGTTATATGCAAACTCCTCATGAAATTCACTGGAAAGTAGCAAAAAGAATACTTCGATATATTCGAGGTGCAATTCAGTTTGGGATTCATTACAGTACCAGGGGGAAACCTTTGTTGGTTGGTTTCACTGATTCAGATTGGGTCGACGATCCTGATGATCGAAAGTCTACTGCAGGTTATGTTTTCAGTCTGGGATCTGGACCTGTCACTTGGGCTTGTAAGAAACAACAAGCTCTTGCTCTTTCTTCAGCAGAAGCAGAATATCGAGCCGTAGTTAATGCCAGTCAGGAAGCTTTATGGCTTCGACAGATCCTTTCAGAGTTTGGATTCGAACAGCAACAACCTACTCCACTTTGGTGCGACAATCAAAGTGCAATCAAGCTTGCCAAAGATCTAGTTCTAGATCAGCGCAGCAAACACATTTCTATGTCTAGAACATATCGTGACCGTCGGATTAGAATATTTATAAATGCATACTAATGCATACTAAAGAAACACACTTTTACCTAATGGATATATTACACAAGTTGATCTTAACTAACTCCTAAGTGCCTAAATATCCTAACAGAGCTATCATGGCACTTCCATCCATGATGAAGTGGGACTTACACCAGATGGATGTGAAGACAGCCTTCCTGAATGGTGTGATTGAAGAAGAAGTATACATAGAACAGCCACAAGGTTTTGAAGTTGAAGACAAACGGACCCACGTATGCAAGTTGAAGAAGACCCTGTGCGGTCTGAAACAGGCTTCTAGAGCTTTGTATGGAAGGATAGATAGTTTCTTGATGAGCATGGACTTTACCAAGAGTAAAGCCCATCCTAACCTTTACTATAAAGTTATAGAAGATGAACCTGTCATATTATTATTGTATGTTTATGATCTATTTCTAATAGGGAATGAGAAACAAATTGTAGAATGCAAGAAGAAGCTCGCTGAAGAATTTGAGATGAAAGACCTTGGGTTAATGCATTACTTCCTAGGTTTGGAAGTGTGGCAAAGTTCAGAAGGAATCTTTCTCAATCAAGGAAAGTATGCTGTAGAAATTTTGAAAATATTTGATATGTTGGAATGTAAAGCCATGGCCACACCCATGGATACCAACCTAAAGTTGCTGGCTAATGAATCATCAGAATTGGTGGATGTGACTCAATACAGACAGCTTATTGGCTCATTGATGTATCTAACAAATACCAGACTAGACATTTGTTTAGCTGTGAACACCTTGAGTCAGTATCTAGTTCAACCTAGACGTGTTCACCTGATAGCTGCAAAACGTGTGATGAGATATTTGAAAGGGACTATAGACTTTGGTCTATACTATGATGGAAACCATGATTATAGATTGCATGGCTATACAGATGCAGATTGGGCTGGAAGTGTCTCAAACAGAAGAAGCACATCAGGTGGATGTTATAGTCTGGGGTCTTCTATGATTTCATGGTTTAGCAGGAGACAGTCCAGTGTTACTCTTAGCATGATTGAAGAAGAATATATAGCAACTTGCTCTGCTAGTTGTGAAGCCATATGGCTTCGGAAGCTGATGTCAGTTTTATTCAACCTGGATTTGGTTACCATAGTGATTCTATGTGACAACCAAAGTCGTATAAAGATGACGGAGAACTCAGTGTTCCACGATAGGTCGAAGCACATAGAAATCCGGTATTTTTACATTCGAGATATGATGCAGAATGGAGCCATAAAGCTCTAGTATGTGAGTATCGATGAACAAGTTGCTGATGTGTTGACGAAGCCTCTGTCTTGAGTAAAGTTCGAATACTTTTGAGACAAGCTCGGTGTTGTTCGGAAAGGCCTTCCTCCAAAGGGGGAGTAATGATGTTGCAGCGGGAGTGTATCATCCCTGGATATCTTTTCTAAAGTGATCCGTAGACTTATGTCTCCGAGAAAGAAGAAGGATTGTATCATCCCTGAACATTTGTTCTAAAGTGATTCGGTGACTTCGGTCCCAGTGAATGTAGTGGTATTGCATCATCTCTGAACTTTTGTTCAAAATGTATCCGGAGGCTTCGGTCCTCGTGAATGTGGTGGGATTGCATCATCCCTAAACTTTTGTTGAGAATGTATCCGGAGGCTTCGGTCCGCGTGAATGTGGTGGGATTGCATCATCCCTGAACTTTTGTTCA
Source organism: Pseudotsuga menziesii (assembly GCA_001517045.1). Lineage (NCBI taxonomy): Eukaryota > Viridiplantae > Streptophyta > Pinopsida > Pinales > Pinaceae > Pseudotsuga > Pseudotsuga menziesii. The sequence goes on from LPNX011114581.1 coordinate 185,974, forward strand.
AAATGTATCCAGAGGCTTCAGTCCGCGTGAATGTGGTGGGATTGCATCATCCCTTAACTTTTGTTCAGAATGTATCCAGAGGCTTTGGTCCCCGTGAATGTGGTGGGATTGCATCATCCCTGAACTTTTGTTTAGAATGTATCCGGAGGCTTTGGTCCCCGTGAATGTGGTAGGATTGCATCATCCTTGGACTTAGTCCTAAAGTGATAGGGAGTGATTATCCCGTAATTGTATCCGGTTACTTCGGTTGTCGAGAATGTGGTAGGATTGTATCATCCCTGGACTTAAGTCCAAAAGTGATCTGAAGACTTTCGTCTTCGTATTGTGGATTGCAGGTTGATGATGATGATGATGTTACTGATCGAAAAATTAGAGTATGATGATGATGGTGATGACGTTGCTCAAAGTATTGTGGATTGCAGGTTGATGATGATGATGATGTTACTGATCGAAAAATTAGAGTATGATGATGATGGTGATGACGTTGCTCAAAGTATTCATGATGACGATGATGATAGTGCTGATCGAAAGATCAGAGTGTGATGATGATGTTGCTCGGAGAATTGTTGCTGATGATGATGATGATCGAAAGGTCAAAGTAGTATTGATGATGATGCTGCTGAAGACTAAAATGCTGACGATGATGTTGTTGATCAAAGTGTTGTTGATACTGAAATTGAAGATGAAGACTATATGTCAAAGATGTTGAAAAAGCTTCCAATGATCTATAGATGTATCACCCTGATGATGTTGAAGATGATCTCTCTCCTTCTCCTGCTGCTGATGTTGATGTTGTTGTAGAATACCCTTCTTGTTAAGGGGGAGTGTTGAATTATTGTAACTTGGAAGTGTATTCACTTATTATCCCTGATGTTCCTATTAGGAGAATCATTTGTATTTCATTATACCCCGATGATCCTATCGGGAGAACTACTACGAGTCATGAGGAAATTCCCTTCGTTGTAAGTCGGGTCATTAGCACCCTAGTCAATATAATATTAAGTTCTTTGTGTCCTCCTAGAGAAGTTGCCGCAGTCAGTTTTAGTGGGGTCGACTTGTTGGAGTGTGTTGTCCACTGGATGTACACCAGCAGCATAAATTTAATAAAAGCTGTCTCCTCACTTGAGAAAGTGGGAGAGGTGTGGCCTTGGGGGCAAGCATAGAGCCAGGTACTGTCACCTACTCCTAGCTCCTCTGTTTAGGCTAGCTCCTAACGAAGCCAAGGGGGCTAGTCCCTAACAAATGTTTCTATGGCTCAATGTATTTTAAGTGTTTTTGGTGTATGAATGATGCGGATGGGTGTTGTTTAGGAGTTTATTATGATGAAAAGATCACATATCTAAAATTTAAATAGCACAAATGTATACTTGCAATAATTTAAGGACAACACAACTGATTGATTTAAGCAAAGGCATCCATAATGAAATAAAATATGCACTTCAGATATATAAATGAAATGACCACAAGACCAGTGCCTTATCCGATGGGTAACAGAGTCAAGATTATAGTGCTTGGGATGCAAAGATACAAGCGTTCGGTATGTTTGTGAGATCATTTTGCAAGTGTTCTTTGTAAATTTTATAAAGTTTTAGTGATCTTGATCATTATGGCTAAGAACACAAGGTATCAACCGGAAGATATACCTTTAGTGGCTCCTCTCAATGACATGTCGGACCGTCCAGTATTCCAGGCTAGGTGTCCAAGGAACTTAACCAACCTGATTGAACTCTGGGACAATGGTTTGTTCTGACGTCACTAGCAAGAATTTGCCTACTACCTCAGTATTTATCGACAACGCTGGTTCGTTGGTTATGGGGCGAAAGTTTTGTGAATGTTTTCACTAGTCCAATTAACAGATCCAACCAACGTTCTGAGTACGAATCCAACTTTTTAGGGTCGGCAGAGCATACTTGGTTGCGCAAAGCAACGAAGTAAATTTTAGTGGGGAAATGTGAGTTGGAAGTATTTTATTGATTATGAGCACATAGATGAACCTCTCCGACAGAGAGTGCTCTTGACTTTGTCTTATGACAGAAGTTCAAGAGACTTTGGCTAATCTATATGCCTAATGCAAAGAAAATGCAATGTAACTATGCTCTCCGACAGAGAGTGCTCTTGACTTGGGTTATGGCAAGTTCAAGAGACTTTGGTTTCTTTTTAAAAGACAAGCAGATTGTAAATATGGAAACCAAATGATAGCTCAAAAAGATTAATAAACAATGACTTGAACGAAACTAACTTAGCAAAAATAAGCTGAAATAGCAACTAGTGTTCTAAGCATAAAATGAAACTACTCTAAGCATGCTAATAACCAAACAAAAGAACAACCCAAGGCTCTTCCCCAAATGGGAGAAGGAAAGCACAAAGTTTGGGAGGCCTTATCCCACATAGCCTTTTTATTAATCAAGTACAATATTGAGGATTTTCAACCTTTTGGGAACTGAAAGTAAGCAAAAACTTGGAACAAGAAGTTTTATGACTTCTTTTACAATAAGGAGAGTGAGAAGCTTTAGATCTTCTTGTTTAACACCATCTTCATTGGGTTTTGGATCTTCCTTATGGTCTCTTGATGTGTTTTTCTTCTTCTTTGGGTAATCTCCAAGTGTTTTAGGTTCAAGTCTCTCTTTGCTTCACCTTTGCACTTTATTTTCCTCTCAATACCTACAACAAACAAAAATCCAAACAACTCATGCACACATTAGTCACTAGAAAAATAAATCAAACTTGAAACTAATCTAAAATTAAGATCTACAAATTTAAATCTAAGATGCAAACTAGGAAATGAAACTAGAAAGAAATCTAACAATGCATAAACTTTATGGATCTAAAACTTATAGAAATGAGATCTAATGCAAGCTACTTTTAAAAACAATTTTTTTGGACTTTTTCGAAGTAAAACTAGATGCAAAATTTTACATGCAAAGTGGGAAAGAAGGAGAAGTAACAATGGAGCAAAACGAGAGCAAAAAGAGGGCTGAAATAAATGAGGAAAAGAGGAAAAAATGGGGAGCGAACAACAGTAAAGAACATTGCAAAAAAGTGAAGGAAGAGTCTGAAAACAATGACGGAGGAGGGCAGCCAACAAAAAGGATAGTTGGCTGCAACAAAAAAAAAGGGGCAGCGAAAAGGGTAACAAAATAGGGCAGCAAACATTAAAAATGGGGCAGCGAAAAAGAGGGAAAAGGCTATAAGAGAAGAGGATGGACGAGAGCAAGAAGTTGATGAGAACAAGGTCTTGAAGATGGGGAAGAAATCACAAAGAAGACGGTAACCAAGTAACCAGAAAGAGCTTTTTAGAAGTCTGTTGGAGAAGGCAAGAAAGATCCGGAACTGCTTGCAACCTTGCAAAAAAAATATATTAATAATGGAACATTTGTAGGTGAATGTATTAGTTGCCGAGAGCTCCTACTAGATGCAATCCCTGAAGACACAAACACTCAATGCAAATTTGATTAGAAGCCTAAGTACTAGATTGTTAGTCTTCAATAAACATAATAATCAAATTGCAATACAAGGGTAGGGTGAAAGAGATATTATCTCACATAGGATGAAGACACAATGCCAAAAGCCCATCAAATGACCTCCAAAGTCTCAATATTTTATTAACAAAAAGAAGCTTACAAATTTCACCAGAGTTTCTAAGCCAAACTCTCTGTCCGAGAGTGCAAAGCACTTTTCTTTATACAAAAGCTAACAGCCTAAAACCTAAACAGAACTCGCACTTGAAGAGAGCCAATAGCAAATCAACTTATCAATCAAAATCCAATCAAAGGGTGGCTTGGAGTACAAACTCCAACAAACAACACGAGCTGCATTGTAGTGGATGGGGAGGTGGCCTCCACCTTGGCAAAGCGCCCCCCACCCTTCATTGGAAGCATGAACCATCAAATACAACGCTGCCAAGTGTGAAACACGTAAACCTTTGAAATTGATACGATTGAGCTGAAGGGAGCTGTGAATTGCTAAACACTGAGATTTGAAGAGAGCCGAGCCATTGGTGACCATAAATCAAGGAAAGCGTCCACTTTGGCAAGCCACGGTTCCACCAAACTTTCCACACGTGAGCTTCAATCTTGGGTTGACGTTAATCTCCATCATTCGCGAGTAGGATGATACAATATCATGGTTTTAATTTATAATGTGGATGGGACCACACTGAATGCCATTCGTATCCACCCATTCGCTAGCGTGAGCTCTCCTTCACGTCACCGTTTCTTTTGAACAATTCACTGCGCATGGAATACACTATGGAAATATATGCCATGGTTTCATATTAATGTTTTAAGAGTGTGGATGGGTCACCCCAATGCCACTCATCACCCACTCACTCCACGATAACCTTATGCACCATACTCACGATTTCTCTTTTCATGAATTTAAAACGTGATTGTTTTTTATCCAAAGTTTGGGCGCCAACTCACTTGAAGGGAGCCGTAACTTAATTGGACCCACATGCCATGTCATCTTTTCACCATAAAATATAATTATTTGACTTGTTTTTTTTAAATAATTTGACCAAGTGCCAAAATGTCCATTTTTAGCATTAAGATGCCATCTTGATGCATTTTTAGTCAAATACTGCCTCACGGGGTGTTCTGGCTGCCCGATTGATGGTGAAAGTGGCCCCTGCGGTAAAGACGCTGCTTCAGGCTTGAAAATGAGCCGAACCATGCCGAAAACGGACTCCGGATCATTCTTTTTTTTCATTTTTCATTTTCTCATTTAAACCATTAAAAATGGCTTAAAAACGGAGAAAATTATTTTTTCTCGGAATCAAACGAAACTCTAGGGGGACCTAGTACATGTTCATACGACTCAATTAGAATGCATAGCATGATGAAAAACATTGACACGAAGGCTCTAATAACCTCCTAAGGCCGAAACACCAAGACAACTACCCCAGCTTTGGAGGTGCGAGTGAAAAACTCAGAAATTATTAGTCGTTTGTTCAACAACCAATAATAACCAAGGGAAAAAACCCTCTGGGCTAGTCGGCTTGATGCTTAAGTCCAGGAAGCCGATCCTTTTATAAAAAATTAAATGCTAGGACATTTTTTACAATTTCCCCAAGGGGGTATGAACACATATTTACAAAAACTTCCGAACAGACTCCCAGAAAAAGGTTGGCGGACTTCTGAATTCTGATCACGAACAAGTGTACTTGTTCAATGCTCTGGCGGCTCACCAAAAAATCCACTAAGTGTAAAATTAGTGGATAACATCTAGCTCCAACTACAGGACGTGTGCTCGTGCAAGGAGAGCATACGAGAACACCAGAATCTCTAGTTTACATATCCTATAAAAACATCTCAACTTGACAAGAAAACCTTAGTAGCACAAGTTTTATGAAAAAGAGCAAATGATCCAAAAGTTGCTTTATTCAAAGGAATGACAAAACTTCACTGAAAAATTTATTTATTCCAAAGTATAGAAAAAAAATGCTATAGTAAATGCTCACTTTAAGGAGCCTATTTTCCTACTCTAAGCATGATACAAAAAATGTTAGGTGTAATCATAAATCCAGTGTAGCCACCTAAGCATTTTATTAATGTAAAAAGGTTTTTCCTTGTCTTTGGTTACCAGCCAAAACAAGAATATTTTATTTTGAAAATGCAAACCTGTGTGATGATCCAGAATGGGCGGGCTGGATGGGAAATCATAGGCATGAATAATGTCGTCAAACTTCTTCCCAAACAGGCAGGTGCTCGCACAGGCTGCTTCTATCCATGACTGGATAGCGCTGATATACAAATCGGGATGATGAGGCAGGTCGACTACTCCGTCATGCTGGAGGCAGGTCGACTACTCCATCATGCTGATCATCAAGGCTTATCAAATAATAACTCGTTGTATAAGCCCCAAGCTGCTCCAAAACATATGGAACATCTATATGTGAAGACGATGGTTGAGAAAAAACTTCAACTAGTTGCGCCCCATCCGATTCTTCACTATATTGCTTTTCCAAGTCCTCGTTATAGATACTCAAATACAACTTTGACCGATCATGGGAAAACTCCGACTGCTTTTCTTTACAACTTTCATAAGTTTCAGAATAAAAACTCCCCTCGCTGGACACATCATAGATGGGATTCTCAAAAATATTTTCAAAAGTATCATAGGTATCATCACCATCTATGTTAGATATGAGAGATGCCTCATCATAGGTATCTAGTCCTTGGCTACACTCCTCATTCTGCTCAAAACAATCTTCTTCAAAAAGCTGGGTTTCAATGATATCACATGGGACCCAACTTTCCAAATATTTGTTATCCGGTGGAGAGCATAGAGGATTCTCATCACAGAAAACTTCTAAGATTGGGTTTTCAATTAAAGTCTTGTAGTTATCATCCATCTCATATGTAAGGGATTCTTCCTCACTTGTATCACATCCCTGGCTATATCCCTTCTCATGATTATAGTCATCTTCTTCAGAAAAAAGGTTACAAGGCAGTAGACCTTCCCAACTATCATCATTATGCTCATTTGTGGGATCAGTACCAAAGTTTTTAGTGACGTTATCCAATTGTTGACTATAATCTTCGACTTGATCCCAGGTTTCTGTGGTGACAAGATGGAGCCGTCCAACTGCGTTAATGTACTCAGGCTCTCTTGAATATTGCTTTGCCTCTCTTCAACTTTCTTCGGAAATATTATGCATGTCACCTACATGGTTTATATACTCAGGCTCGCTTGATGATGCTTTCGGACCACCACCCTCTGGAAAACCATGCTCCTAAACATAGCATGCATAGTAGCAAGAAGATTCTTCATGAAGGTCTGCACATGCCCTACAAAATGGCGTGTAAGTTTCAACCATGTTAGTAGCCTCTAACTGATGAGGAGGCCTTTGTTCATGGTTGGGATTTTTTCTTTGCCATGTTGGTTTTGCAGGAAATGTTCTAGGAGGTGGTGGGGGTTGTGTCCTTTCAACAGTGATAACCCGGTTCTGAACTTCTTTTAATTGTGCTACGTGCTTTCTTTCCATCTCTTCAATCTTTTCAACCATTTCAATGAATTTCTTTTCATAAGTAGTGTTGGATGGCTCTTTTTCTTTATGTTCCACAGTTTTCAGAGGAATAGACGATCTAGAGTAACCCTGGATGGTTGATTCTCCTGAAGACTGCATGTTTTTGTCAATTTTGATAGCCAAACCTTGAGCTTGAAGCAATGTGGTGGGTTCCTTGTCTCTTATCTGATACTGGATTTTGCCACTTAATGCTTCTATGTAATAATCCAAAGTGGAAGTTGCAGGAGGAGCATAAGTAGCAAGGATGGAATTTGATAACTCTGTGAACCTATCATTGAATGCATCCATGGTTTCCGTATCAGATTTCTTCATACTGGTTAAGGATGCCACTAGATGTCTAGGTTCTTTTTTACGGCCAAATTTGTCGAGGAAGGCAGTCTTGAAGGCTGCCATGGTAGCGAATGAATTGTTTGGCAGGTTGTCATACCACTTTCCAGCTTTACCATCCAAAGATAAAGCAAACAGAGTCATGTATACATCTTCTTGTTTGTCAACACCCTTGACATAGGCACCACAGTGTTTTGAAAAATATTTGAGATGTTGCTTAGCAGAGGTAGAGGCATCAGTGCTTGTGAAAATGACAAGCTTATCAATGGCCTTTTCAGGAACCTCATGGGGTTGACCTGCTATTTGAGAGAAGTCTAACTGAGTAAAGTACTCGTTCATCGTGGTAAGGAAACAATTATTATTTTCAGAGTTTTCAAAATTTTCTTGAAACAAAATATGGATGTCCGAAACAGACTCAGATCCAAGTTCTTCAAGGATCCTACGAGAAGCAAGTTTATAAAGTCTCCTCCTATAAACCTTTTCAGGCTCGAGGATGAAATTGAACAAACCTTCAGAGTTTCTTCTAGTTGAATACCTTGAGGTGTTTACTGACAGTGGAGTTGCCAGGTGGATTCAAGTCTAATTTCAGGGAGTTGATTGGACAAAAAATCTACCTAAGAGGGAAAAACGTAAAAAACTAAAAAGAAACAAAGGTCGTCCAGGAACAAAAAGATTTGTCCCCGGCAATGGCGCCAAAAGATGTTGTCCGCCGAATGCACACCAGCAGCAGAAATCTAATAAAAGCTGTCTTTTCACTTGAGAAAGTGGGAGAGGTGTGGCCTTGGGGACAAGCACAGAGCCAGATACTGTCACCTACTCCTAGCTCCTCCGTTTAGGCTAACTCCTAAGGAAGTCAAGGGGGTAGTCCCATACATCATCATAGTAGTATGCATCGTGTATGCATCAACATCATCATAGAGTATGCATCAAATGTGCATCATCATCATAGTATGCATCACCAACATCAAGTATACATCATCATAGTAGTATGCATCGTGTATACATCAACATCGTCATAGAGTATGCATCAAATGTGCATCATCATCATCATAGGGTATGTATTATGTTGTATAGGAATGCATGCATCATCATATCATCATAGTATGCATCATCATGTATAGGAATGCATCATCATATCATCATTATAGGAATGTATCATCACATTATAGAGTGTACATCATAGTGTGTATCATCACATCATATAGTCTATAGTGACCATACCTTATACCATCAGTGCATATCAAGATCTGACACTTGGGTTGTGTATGTGTGCTGTAGAAGAACCCAGACAAGACAACTTAGGACTGTGTATGTGCTGAAGTAGACTTCAAATTCGGGACTGAGGAAGAATTCAGACTGTGTTTTATGTGCTATAGATTGCCTCTATTTCAGAGTGTTTTAACCCCAAAGAAAGGCTTGGTTCCATCATCAAAACTCGGACTATTCATGTTAGATTTTTAATGGTTATACAATATATAAAACATTTAGCATCATAACATCATAACCATAAGTAAAGGATCACTGAAAGAAAGACAAATGCAACAACACAAGAGAACACAAAGATTTTCCTCGGGGAAACCACAAAGGAGAAAACCCCGTAAAACTTCCTCAGTATAGAATTCGACCAAGACAGTGTAAAACCCCAGCAACAAGAATAGTTGCTTATCTTCCACAGTAGACTCTCTCTCTCTCTCTCTCTCTCTCTAGTGCAATACTTGAGTGTAAGATGTCTATAAATGAGAGAGGCGCCTCACCTTTTTTATATTCATTAGGTGAGTGCCTCAACTAACTAACTAGGTTGTCTAGGTTCCCTAATTAGGGCCGACCTACCTTGGGAGACTCAAAATACATTTTATATAATACTTCTGTGGGTACTATTGCCCCGACTTACAACAGAGGGTTTACCTCATGACTTTTACATGACCAATTACATCAACGACATCTCCGAATGGAGGAATAACATCTCCAAAGGAGAATACAACAAAAGTACAATAGAATATCTTCTGATGTTACAATACTTTAACAGTTCAAGCACGAGTTTGTGTATGCTGAGGAAGACTTGAGGACTGGTCAAGCATGGGTCTGTGTATATGCTTTGGATGTCCTCAAACTCAGACTGTATAGACTGATAAAAATCCAAATAAATCACTGTAACAGGCTTGGATCTATCATCAAGTGAAGGCAGCAATAACCATCACCTAAATCACAAAAACATGGACTGTTTCAAGCGCACAGATCTCAGTCTGTTTAAGCAAAGATTGGGATTGTTGGATGGTAAAAGGTCAGTAGTTACTCTCCACAAAAAAACTCGGACTGTTCAGTCAATCTGCAAAAAATCAGACTTTTGTGTTGATTTAACCCCAAAAAGATGTCTCTGTGAAGATCCGGGTGTAGGCTGCCTCAGTCCACTATAGAATGTTTCCTTCGTTGGTGTCTAAAATGGTAAACCGATTGTGTATAAATGCACAAGCTAGGCGCCGAGGGAGCTGAACAGTCTGAGTTTTTTTGGAGACTACTGACCTTTTACCATCCAAAAAATCAGACTGTTTTGTGTTGATTTAACCCCAAAAAGATGTCTCAGAGAAGATCCGGGTGTAGGCTGCCTCAGTCCACTATAGAATGTTTCCTCCGTTGGTGTCTAAAATGGTAAACCTATTGTATATAAATGCACAAGCTAGGCATCGAGGGAGCTAGGTAGAGCCGACTTCATGACGGTTTTAAATGTTTTATTAATTTTAAAAATGTTTTAATATTCAATCACTTTAATGGGGCCGACTTCTAGTAAATTGTTCACTCAACAACTTCTATGCCAGTTCAACCAATGGTAAAGGGTTTCAATGGACTTTATGAGAACTTGTGGGTTTAAGGGTCACCAAATGAGGGCTACAAGGACCAAACAATGTAAAGGTGTAATGGGCATCATCATGGGCTCAAAAGGGCATCATTATGCAGCATTAAGGCATCATTAGTGTTTTAAGGGCAAGGCATACATCATAGGGTCAAGTTCTAGTTTGTGGGATTAGGGACCAAAGGTAATAGTTTTAGGGTTTGTTATTAGGTCATCGAAGTCACCATAGGAAAGGATGTGCTCCACATCACAAGGGCTTCAACCATGGCATGCATGACAATCAACAATATGTGTGTGGGACCCTAATTAACATATGACCATCTCCAAGGGTACCATGACCTCAATAAAATACAAATGACCACAGAATGGGTCATTTGGCCTCTTTGAAGTTCTACAACTTCTTCAACCCACCAAGGACACTTTCTAGGGTACTAGGGAATAGGTTGTGGGCACGGGGAACCCTAAAAACAACTTAGGGGAACTTAAACACAATAACGGGTAGACATGGCTTTTTCCATTGTCCCAAGGGCTCCAAGGGCTTCAGAATTGGGCTTGAACAAGGTCAAAAGGTCTCCTTTGACATTGACAACTACTTCACCCTTAGGGGCTCCTCAAGGAGCACCAAGACACACTTGTTGGCATCAAGGACAATTTAGTCAACAACAACTTCAACATATTCAATTTCATCAATTGTCAGAAGATGGATTGGGACATGTTACGGTGTGTGATGAACATTGGATCTACTGAGACTGTTAACTACCAACAAGAAAAGATATGAAGAAAGTGGACAACCTTGTCTTGGGCCTCTTGAAAGTTTGAGAAAAGATGAGGTAGGCCCATTACATAACACAGCATATGAGACAGATGTCATGCATCCCATGATCCAATTCACCATGTTAAGAGAGCAACCCATATGGATCAAAAGTAGTCTTACATAGAGGCACCATGTCTGATCATATGCTTTTTAGAGATCAAGTTTAATCACTTTAGCCGAAAGGTTCTTCTCTTTAATTGTGTGTAATCCCTCTTTTGTTGTGCTAACAACTTCATGAATCTGTCTTCCCTTAAGGAACCCAAATTGCTAGGGAGAAATAACATCAGAAAGTAATCTCTTTGGCCTTATTTTTTCCTAGCCGACTTTTTGTTTTGTGAGGGAATCCGACTTTGACTCTAAGTCAAAGGGCTTTCCTAGTTGGTTCCAAATTTGAGGAATGCAACTTTGGTTAAAACCATTGTGTTTGAGTGGGAAATTGATTATCAATTGGTCTAAGGAAATTTCTGTTTAAATGGATGTATGTTGTTTGCACATTATTCTTAAGATGAGGCACAATGATCTTGTAATGTATGTAATTGAGAAATGAAGATTTGTTTCCCATTTAGTCATCAAATTATGTATACTTTAAGAAATCCTGCCTATTCCTATGTACATAAATATTCAATAAGTGTATTAGGACGACATGGCTGTAGATTTTTCAGATATAAGCCTCACTGAAAATCTCGATCTCAACACGGTCACAAATCTCTCTAATCCCAGGCAATATACTGATACTGATCTCAATTCCAGAGAATATATAAACATACAACAATAAATTATAACTTGCAACGCATGAGATCTCTACAACTACTTAATAACAACAATCAGACATAAATCGACACAATGTTTTCGGTCAAATGACCTTGGAAAAACCCGTGTGGGAAAACCACTAATAGATGGAAGCAACTTATATAATATTTAGCAAGTTACAATTGATACAATAGAGAAATCCAACATGGACTTATCTTTGAGCCACATAGGCTCTAAGTCTAATCTAAAGGAAGCTGGGTGATGTGCCCCTTTGGCTGACTGCGGCCTTCACTCTGAATGCATGCACCCCTGAATTGAATGCGAAGGGGTATGCTCTGATTGTATCTGTCTATGAACTACTATTTGATCACTAACTCAGTGAAGCCCTCTCTTAGATTTGGTAATCTCTATCTCATAGCTCGCCCTCCTCAGTGAAATGCGCTCTACTCTGGAAATGTGCCCCTCATTGTCTAGTGAATCAATATTGTGCTTTATAGCTGGATCAACCTCACTCGGAACCAATCTCTATCTCCAAAGTGTTCTCCCTCTGCCCTAGAGGAAGTGTACTCGATTTGACTCAGATCTGAATCCTCCGTCTCTGATAGACTGCGTCCTCTTGCATGCATTGATTCGTCCTCCTCTATGGAAACCTGAGTCTCACAAGTGATCAACGATTAATGTCCCTTGAATGCCTTTTTCTAATCCGCTGGTGAGATTAGGGTTCAAGAAGCCTAATTCGACTCATGCAAAAATTACATTACCGCATTAAAAATGCATGCATCATGCATACCTCATGCACATGCACACCTACTCATCACGCACATGCACATGCATCTCTCATGCACATGCATCATGCACCTTACCCAACAACATCAGGAACTTGTGCATCACTGCACTCCTCACATCCAACTGGAAGAAGTCACTGCAACCTCTTCATGTCTCCATCACTGAGTCCATGACTATTGGCAAAGTGTATCTCACACTCCACACTCCTGCCTATAATGATAATGTACCTCCATGCTAGGCATAATTACATGGAGGACATCCCGAGATATATATATATCTAACAATGGAAGGTCTATTGATAGTTAAATTAAATGACACAACTAGAAACATAGAGTATCTGATCAATAGGTATGCTACAATTCTCAATCTTAGAAAGTTAAGGATTGACTCCCTGCAAAATTTTATCTCCTAACCAAAGTTACTATAACCGAATCGGTGGTCAAACTGATCAACCCTGAAAATTGGAACCGGACTGAAACTGGGGAAAAATCAGATCACAAAACCGGTCCACAAAAAATACATAAAATATTCAAATTTTGAAAAATTATATATCTATTCATGTGCATCCATGTGAATCCAAACCATTATACACAAATTTGCAAAATTCCTCATATATATAACAAGTAAGAGTGTATACAACCAAAATATCACTAAGTGCACTCCATATCTGAATCAAAATACATCAACAAAGGTGCTCTAAATTTCCTAGTGTCAAAAAAAAATCTAGACTAGATAGTTAAGAAGACACAATCTACTCATATTACAAAATCCTTCAATCTACACTTCAAATCAGCCAAGCAACCTCTCCAAATCAGCCTTGCAATCAGCTTTTTAAAAGAAACGAAGACCCTCAACTCACAGACTCAAAATACTCAAATGAATAGTGTGAGAGAAATAGAGGGGGTGGGGTTGATTATAATATATATAACTTGTTAGCAGGGAAAATTTTAAGGATCCATAATTTTCTTAAAATGTAGAAACTTTGGTGAATCTTACTAATTCGTAAATTTCCAACCATAAAATGTTTGGCAATAATTTTGTAAAAATATTCAAATTTGTAAGAATTTTATATGTTTTCTGGACAATTTTGGCGATATTTAAAGTAAAATAATTTTACTCCATGGAATTTGAGCAAATCAATTTGGAAAAAAAATGGAAATTGGCAAATTTTTTTTCAGAAAAAACTCCTAAAATCAGCCCATGGGCTAAATTTCGCCCCTAAAATTTTCCTTGCTAGTTAGGGGTTTAGGGTTATTTAGAAGCTTCCCCCCTCAACTAACTTTTTGTTTTTTATTTTAAAATTTAAAATAACTTCTTCAAATCCGCCATTGCATGGTTTGGAAACGGACGGTTTTGGCAAAAAGGTTGGTTCTGTACAGAACTGGTCGGTTCTGTACGGTACCGGTCATTTCCGGGCTGATTCTCTGATTCAGACCAGTCAGGAGTGAAAACCGGTTGGACCATCCGGTTTTACTGATTCTGGTCAGGTTTTTGTAACTTTGCTCCTTACACAACATATGGAACAACCTAGATTGCTCAACTACATATTCCAAATTTCCAACATAGATAATGTTTCTGTTATACATTGATATAAAATTGAGTTTTGGTTTGTTATGTGCACTCCATTTAGTAACTCAAACTCACAGTTGTTTATGACGTGGTGATTTTAACGCATTGACCTGTCAGAACTCCTTTTAATATTGTGTTAAATTAATTATTATTATTTCGATATTATACAAGCCATAGATTCTCCTTTTGGTAATCTGTGACTGTAGCACTGCTAGCTCATGAAATATGGATGCTGGATTCTTGTTAACAAGGAATTGAAATAGAAGAAATGGTGAATACTGGTGCACGGAAACTCTTTGCAAGTCCCAGAAGCATTCTTAATCTTGCTGTATATTTTAGTCATAATTTTATGCATATACTCCACCTTTCTAGGTACTGAAGTAGCCATATCTTTTGATTTCCATTTCTCATTTTTCTGCTGTTAGAATAAATGTTTTATTCTTTTCCTTCTTGGTTCATATTAGGCTATTGATATCTATACGACTACAACACCTGTTTCAACATTCTCTTATCAGCAGTCCATTTCAATACTCGAGGGACTCAAGAACCATTGATTATTTACTTCTTTCCTATAGTTTTCTTCTCTTTATAACCATACTCTTTTTGGAACCATTTTATTTGGTAATATTGTTGTGTCTTAGACTTGGGTTCGATGTTGGAACCACAGATGGTAAACTTCTGAAAGTCTTTGCAATCAAGTTCTCTGATCCTCACATTAAAATTGTATTGCTTTATTGTGTCTTGATCTTCCTGAAACTATGTCAGGAAGAATGTACATGAATCAGTTCATTTGATTTTCAAGAACATGCTTATGAGCTTGAAATTTAAACAAATGTGAATAAATTGTGAAGCAAACAAGCAGTTTTACGCTAGAGTGCTGCTGGATATAAACATTTATTTTATCCTTATTAATGGCATTGACCTAAGATATTGTTTCTTATGATAGTTGGATTGGTGATATTGTACAAAAGAAAATTTAATAAGCATTGTCAGGGGTTTATGTTTAAATTTGCAACCCCCATTTTCCCCATAATGTCTAATTTCTGACATTTTATTTTGTACGGAGTTGACTCTTGTGCTTACACAGGCTGCTGGGTTGTTTCCATCATTTGATCTCTTGGCTCTATACTCAAGGTTGCATCCAGATTGTACATTCTATTCAGTTCTGGTAAGCTTAGGGTCTGGCTAAATAGCACTACTTATAAATATATACATGTACATGTGGTGTTCCCTTACTTGGAAGTAAATTGTGCATCTTGAAGCTGGTTTAATGGATCTCATCTTGATCAGTACATTATGGGCATCATGACCTACAGAAGGTAACTTAGCAAGCACTGGTTAACACATTAGGAGGCGTACCATAGATGTATCATGTGATAAACCATAACAAGTCACTTGAAAACCTAAAGTACTCAACATGTATTTTATAAGGTGTCAGTTGCAATACAGCACAGGTACACATAGCAGAGCTTCTATATCGAAAAATAACAGGACAAATTAGCATCCACTATTGGCATAACAACCCTTGTAACTGTTATAACATATATTATAGGAACAAAATCTGAAAGAGAACCATAGCATGCAATTTTCAAGTAGGTAGGCTGCATCTGATATAACCACATGTAAGAGTACAAGTCATACACCTATAGCATTAACTGGGTTAGATTCCTTAGTACTAAAAAGTTCTACGCATGCCTGCGTTTTGTGAAGATTTTCTACTAATCACATGGTTGGTTCAGCAGGCAAACTGTCCCTAATGATTTACCTGGGTTTTCTTTGAGATTAAGACATTATTGTTTGAGGAACCCACAAGGCTCACTGTCTAACATTCATTGGACTTGGCAATTAATGCCTGTTTGACATAATTACATAAGTAGATTATGCCCACAATTAGGCGATGCATGTGGTAGTGATATGGACATTTTCCCAATGGACTCTAGTGGAGCCTATAGCAAGTAGTGTTGAATTTTCTTATAACAGTAGAAATACAATTTTCAGATCTTGATAATTACTTCCTAATTATTTTCAAACAGTAATTTTATCCCATTGTTATCGTTGAATAATTATACACTGAAAATTTCAACTTCAAATTGCAGCGAAAAGATCATAGAAGGACAGCCATGCATAGTAGACAGACAAATTTTACCTTTAGAAACCAAAACTTGGGAGAAAACCCAGTAACTTTTGTTAAGAAGCAATCTGTCCAATAAGTATATCACCATTACTGTGAAGAAACCCTAGCACATGAGAAGCGCACCATTCATGACAAGAAACCCTAGTCACAAGAGAGTGATGAGAACCTTTAAACAAGATGATCCTTTTGACCTTTGCTAGACCTCCTTGGAAAGTGTGCACTAGTGTAGCTGAGAAGAGATGTTGTGATGATGATAAAATGAAATGTTTGACCACTCATTTATACAATTTAATTCACCTTTAATTTCACTATGGGTCCGAACTGTACTTTTGATCGGGTCGACTTGTTCCTTCTCTTCTAGGGCTGACTTGTGCTTATTTTCTTCGATATTTCTTGGGATTCTTTAATTCTATGTGGGACTTCTTCAATGGTTCGCTTTCCTTCTTGGTTATTTCTTCTTCGCTAGAAAAGTTGTCCATGAGCCTTGTTGATGATCATCTCCTCACATGCACGTCTATTCACACATAGAGCTCTAAAATTGAATAGACCCACTGAGAAGTCCCGGACACTTTTTAGAGTCTACGTCAATTGAACATTAGACTAGACTTGTAAATTCCACAAGGGGATGAAAGGCCCTATCAAATAAACAAGTCAAATCTGCTCTAATATAGAATAGATCACTCCATCTCGGACCATGCAATGTGAGAGCACCTTGGGGCCAATCTGACTTAGGATAATGGGAAAAGGACTGCCCCTACCTAGGCCATTCACCTCTAGCCATATGACTCAGGCTTCGAGCATGAATGTATCATTCCCCCTTGGTCAAATCAGCATGACCAATTTGGGAGAATGTCTTCCCGATGTTGCAATGCTACAACCTGGAGAAACATCAACAAGCAGATCCTACAATATTCCATGGTTGTATATTTAAAGTTAGGGTCCATGCGCATTTTGTTTCCGGAGATGCAACTCTAACAAAATTCCGAAGTTACCTTGCTACTAGATTTTCAATACCCATGACCATGCCATGTTACGAGCCTTGATATGCCCTAATCTTTGTTGCCACAACATGAGCCTTTTTTATCAGCCTTGGCCACCCATTCCTTCCCAATTTTCTCTTCTGACATTGGCATTGACTTACCTGCGGTCCTGCCATCAGTGTTGGCATTGTTTAGCTCATTGTCAACATCTGAGACAATTTATAGAATGGTCCATCTTTCATGCCCAACACTGCTAAATTCCTTGAGTGGACTCAAACTCTTTAGTCTAACTCTATTCCATGAGAGAAAATTTAACCAAGTTAGCTTGATTCTAAGTCTAGTGCAACCCAAAGTCATATTTACAACTCAAATGCAAATCAAACTCTTGTGTTTTTTGAGTCAATTTCAATTATCTATCTATGAAAGCAGGGAAAATTTTAGGGATGAAATTTAGCCTATGGAATAGTTTTCTGTGTTTTTTTCTAAAAGATAGATTCATCAATTTCCATTTTTGCCCAAATTCCATAGGATAAAAATATTTTACTTTAAATATCACCAAAATTGTCCAAAAACTACATAGAATTGTTAGAAATTTGAATATTTTTACAAAAATATCTCCAAACATTTTATGGTTAGAAATTTAAGAATTATAAATATTCGCCAAGGTTTCTACACTTTAGGAAAAATATGTTTACTTAAAATTTTCTTTGTATAAAAGGCACATAAGGTTGTATATTCTACCATCTATGTACATTGAAACAAGTTAGTATTGAAAATTTTGCATTATATGTACATTTTCATTTTTATGAAATTTAGTGTTTTTTAATTTATTTTATTTTAGTGTTTTAATGAGTTTGAATCAAAATCTAGTCTGTGGATTAACAAACTCAGTGTTTGAGTAGAAGCAGGTAACTTTGATAATGCCTCTTGCAAAAGAGTTTGTGGATTAATGGAGTCGGTGTTTGAGTTAAATCTGGTGACTTCGATAATGCCTCTTGCAAAAGTCTTGCTATTGCTCTACAATAGTCACTTGTACTTGTCAAAAATGGTTGTAACATCAACATTTGTCAGATTGCTAATAGACAACAGGTTCTTTATCTTTAGCACATAAAGCTGATTGTCGATATCCTTCATGTCACATTCTCGTATCGACCATCATTGTTTTCTATAATTTCTGTATGTTTCGTACAACCCCTTAATTGCCATGTGATTCCATACACCCTCTTCCTTAGGTCGCATCCCTAAAAGTTGAATTTTATAACTTTTAACATTTTTATCCAAATCGGCTTGTAAAAGTTAATTTCTTAAAAAAATTATAGTAATTTTTTTTTAAAATATTTGAACTCATTCTAGAAAAGAAAAGAAATTTCATATATAAATTAATATATAAAGTAAAATTAAATTGGGCTTTGCAAGAAGCCTTCACCTTCATAGGTAAGAATAATGAGGAAGCGTAGGTAGAGGGTTATTGCTACGAAGAATTAGGATATAAAATTGACAAATAAATTAAAGATATGGGATACTGTTGACGCCTTTTACGCACCAGGGAGAAAACGCTGCAGAAATCTTCAAGTTGCTAAGTGCATCCTTGGGGGCAAGTATCAATTCAGGTACTGTCACTTGATCCTGACTCCTTTGTTTAGGCTTAACTCCTAACGAAGCCAAGGGGGGTAGTCCCTAAAGAATGTTTCTAAGGATCTTAAATGTTTTAAGTTTTAGATGGGGCTGTTTTAGGAGTTTAAAGATGAATAAGTTGTTGACAAAACACTTTGCAAAATTGAAGAGATTAATTCAACAACATAACAAGATATATCAATAATCACAATATGACTGAAAGCAAATAGAACTGCAAGAATTAAACCAATGCCAACATGGAGTCACAAAATAGTAACTGCTGTTGAAAATGGGAAAATGTTTTGCCATGTACTTGGTCAATTTTAATTATTAAAATGATGAGTGATTAAAGGAAATGGGATTCCCGATATACTGAATGGTTCAAGGAATATGTTCGGCTTTTGGGAAAAGTGGCTCTGCACGAAAAAATATGGGCTAGATGGACTCGTGGGGGTGTGCCCAACACTACACCAACAAGGATGTAGCCTGATGGGTCCTCATTTTCATTGTCTAGTTGTTCCCTCTTTCCCTGAAGAATTTTCCCACTATTTACCAAACTCGTTTTTAGAAATTGTCAGTTTTTAATTTTATTTTATCCATTTTTTGGCCTTTTTTATCTTTTTCAAGTAATATTTAATTTTAGAGATAAATAATTACTTGAAAACTTAGGAAAGTGGGTTCTAGGGGTTAAGTGGGTGCTCATTCTTCCTCCTAACCACACCTTTATTACATTTTAAATTTTCTCAATTAAACTATTAAAAAATAACTTCAGTTTACGAGAAAAAATAAATTTTTCAAAAATTAAAATAAAACCTAGGGGGACTTAGGACATGTCCATATGACTCAAATTAATCTCTAGCATGTTCATATACATTGACACATGAACTTTAATAACCTCCTAATGCCTAACCATCAAGACGACCATTCCATCTTTAGAGGAGCAGGTGAAAAACTCGAAAATTATAAGTTGTTTATTCAACAACATATAATTAACAAGGAAAAACACCTTGAAATACCCAGATTGAGGCCTAAGTCCTAGAAATCCAAGTCCTTTTCAAAAAACCCATGCTAGTACATTTTATTACAATATCCCCACAGGGTATGACCATGTAAAATTACAAAAAGGGGACCAGCACTTGGTCCTGATAAATCCTTGGAAATTCTGAGCATTGAGTAACAACAATTGACTTGTTCTGATCCTTGGTGGCTCACTGGAAATCCCCTAAGTGCAACTTAGTGGATAACGGGCAACAAAACTGACAAGTTTATTGAAGATTCGCAAGAATGATGGTTAGAATTCATAAAAAAATGAGATATTTCTCACAAATACGATAAAAGGTGGAATCCATGACATCTATGTGAGCTAAAATCTAACAAGGATAATATGTCAATGATAATTATTAATTAATGAACATAGAGAAGGGATTGGCGAATCCACTAAAAGAGGAGATAAGTTATCGATAGAACTTGAAACTTACGAAAGTTTGCCAATTAGTCTGAACTTCTCAATCCTAGAAAAGGAAATCACGGTGGCATCTAAGTCACCTGACACAAGGACATGAGACACGAAGGACACGGGGATTCGAATGTTCGACACAGACACGGTGACCCCCAGAATCAGGACACGTAGGACATGCTATATATATATATTTTAAAAATTATATATATTAAAAATATAGACATATAGATCCAAGTTTTTACAAATATTCGATAGAAATCAAAATCAATGCATTTTTAACATTAGTAATTTGTATTAAACATTTACAAATCCTTCAAATCTTCTTCACCTGCACAAAAAATACTTCTTAGAGCTCTCTCCACAATTGCAAATGACAAAAAAAAGTCAAAATTCGGTTTTAAAGTGGTGCCGGGCATCCCTTCTGCAAAAAGCGAGTCCTGTTTTCAGGACACGTCCTGACAAGCGCGGGACACGCGTGTACGAAATCGGGACACGCTGGAGAGATGTGTCCAACACGCTCTCTCTTGCTGTATTTATCTCCCTGTCAATTTATTGACGTCTAGAGAATAGATGATGTTCTCCAGAGATATCACCCCCTATTCTTCCATCAAGAACTTCACACTATCTTAAACCAACTTCGTCACCAACTTCTTCATGTGCTCTAAATGCACTGCGATTGACATTCCCTATACCATCTTGGCGTGCTTGTACGGGTGTCTCAGAAATTGTTGATTCACCATGGTTTTCGTCTCATACATATTGACAAAAGCTTCCAATACTTTCTTCATGGATTTATGCTTATGACAAAAGTCCCTATCATCAAGATTTGGTATGGTGATTGACCTGGTTACTGCGCCTCTAATCAACCACACTTGTGTTATACTCTGTTTCCTCTGCAATAATTGACCATAGTTCTTTCCCCAAGAGATATAACTCCATATTGATCTTCCTAGTGTTATAACTTATAATTCTCTCCACAAAACCATTCATCCACTTTGCTTTTTGCTATCACCATTCCTATGGGTTTTTCGCTACTCCATCCACACAACTCGCAATGACTCACAAATTGTTGAACTTGACATAGTTCCCATTGAATGTCAGATCTCTGACCTAAACATCATGATCACGAAAATAATTCCAGTAGGCACCTTATGACTCTAATACCAGGTGTTGGAACAAGCAGAGGACCAACAATCTCTTCAATGCCGCATGCATGAACTCAAGGCACAGCAATCTACATTAAAAACATGCGCACAATGGGATTTCCTTCACACTATCAAGATCATCTAGTGTATGCTGTTAAGCATACATTTGAGATTCACTATAAGGTTTGTAGGTATAACTGTTAACAAATAATTTTTATTAGCACAGAGAATTCACTCCTAATATTCAATACTCACTCCTAGCACGTGTAATTAACAAGTTACAATCATCAGTAATTGCTTAGCGCACCAGACGGTCCATAATACAGGAGCTATATGAGACCAAGAAGCAACAGGTTTTCTCCAGGAGAAACAAATTCTCTTTCGTATGTCTCTTCTTTACATGTATGCCCCATGTATTTATACATTGAAATGTCGGACAATGGTTATGACTACATAATTTAATTGCTGGTGAGAACGAATCCACCACCTAATTGAATCAATTGCTCGTGACAATGAATCCACCACCTAAATGAATCCCGTCAGTTGTCAACCTTCAAGCCCATTTATTTTGCTTTTCTGACACAAGTCAACTGGTACATGTTGATGTCGGCATCACCTGTAATTGTGATTGTTAATCTGGCTATCTCATTAACAGCTGAACTTGGAGTTTTTCCACCATTGTATGCATTCAGTTCCAACAGAGTTTTCTTTCACAAACATGGAA